>SJJU01003135.1:0-38595 GCA_012932125.1 Conopomorpha cramerella
TAAAAAAATAAAGATAAATTGTTGACTTTGACATGATTTGAAAATCCCTCTTACGTATGAGTATGTATATACATATGTAACATACACTTCACGCCTGTCCCCCAGAGGGGTAGGCAGAGACTACAGATCTCCATTTGTCACGGTCCTGACATACCCCCTTCGCTTCATCTACATTCATACATCTTTTCATACATGACCTCCGGTTTCGAGTACTTTTCACGCCACCTTCGGCCAGGACATCACCAATCTGGTCTGTATATGTCTTTCTGGGGCGACCTCTACTCACCCGGCCCATTACATCACCCATATAAATCTCTTTCGTCAAACGACTTTCATCCATTCTCTCCATATGCCCAAACCACCGAAGCATGCCCTTTTCAATCTTGGTAAGCCCTCTTAATAAGCCACAATATGATGTGAATTACCTAAACTTCACAACAATGCCTACGGAATATAACCACCAAGCCAAGACTCACGCAACATTTTTTGAGTCTAGCCATATTTTTTATTTTGACCTCCATCCTGTTTTGTGTTCTCACCTTCGTAGATACTCAAATAAAGACCACAGAACAGTTCATTAGAACTTCTTTTGCTTCATTTATTTATATTATCATTTAAACGGATGAGATGCGACCTCGAGGGTTAAGCAGCAATGGGGCTCGCGTGCCTGTTAGATATACATTTGTTCACTTTTACTTGAAGACGCTACAAACTGTATGAAGCTGGAAACATAGACTTAATTGTTCTACAATATGGCGGTTCGAAATTTAAAAACTACCGCGAAGCGTAAAAAGCGACAAAGTGGAATCCACAAAATATAGATAATGTTTCGCCATTCACCTCCTGAAATCCTATAACGTCTGTAAAACAAATTTTTGGATGGACGTTTGGATGTTTGTGTGTAAAAAAATATTGTGAGGATTTTGAATAAACTTTACTATAACATGCTTATGAACAACATAGCAAAGGATTATTACACAAATACTAATATTGATTTAACTATAGTTTCCCACGGGAAGGGATGAATTGCGCGTGACACCACCGGGGTACATATAGATACTTGAAATCACGTTCTCCGTATAGAGTACGAAAGAGTCGTGACATAACCCTTGACGGCCGTGTTACGATTACAGGATTATAAGTCAGCACTTGCCTAACCTTGCCGACATAAATTTAAGTGCATTTTGAGCGGTGAAATAATTAACATGGACGTAGCAAAATGCAAATTTTGGTGTTGAAATTGACTTTTGCACGTCATGAAACGAAATTGTGTCGTAGCTATTTTCTGGAAATTCTATTAGGTAGGTCTAATTGCTTCCTAGTTCATATTCTGGATTTATGATATACTAGCTGACTCGGTAAACTTATTATTGTAATATACATTATTAACATTGCTTTCCTGCTGTTATATGCATGTATTATACCTATCAACATACCTCAACAATCATACTACTACCTACTAAAGAAAACCATATCAAAATAAGCTGCGTAATTTTAAAGATCTAATGATGTGTATCGATTATATCGTTTTTAGAAACAAATCAAGGTAACATGCAGTTGGAAAGAGGCCTGTGTCCAAAGTGGCAGTTTTTTTTTATTTAGGCTGGTGTTAATTTTTATGACATAATATATTTTATCATTGATTAGATGAGATAAAGAGATTTCAGCTGAAAGGTAAAGGTAGATTAAATCAATTAATGATTAACCGCGTAATTAACAGCAATGTCAAACAAAAGGATGCTAAATGTAATAAGAACCTATCAAAATATGCCCTAATCTTTCTATCAAGAACGATGCATTACATAAGCTTGAAATAGAGACCTATTGGTACGCGACACCCATCTTTGAAGCAACAGCCAGCGCAACAATCACAAAGTCAGTCAACAATTTATCACAAAGAAGTAAGAAGTTACTTTGTCAGTCAACTTAAGTCTCTTGATCCTCAAAGCAATCAAACAGAATTTATCGGGCACTCACTGAAGGTGATTGCCGTAAGCAAATCCGCAACCATTCCGAATAGACCATAAGATAAGTTACGACCGAGACTCGTTTAAGGCCGACCATAAAGACAGACGTCTGGCACTTAACCTGCGACAATATATCGCAGCGATATAAATGTAACTTGTTGATATTGTGACGACATTTACTCAAGAAGTTACAGTGCTTCTCTCTCTCTCTCTCTCTTTTCAAGGGTCTTTTTTTAGGAAAATAATAAACTGTACATCAAAATTACTAACTTGCACACCTAAAAAGCCAAAGTTATCATCAGAATGGCAATTAGAAAACCAAATCAGTAATTTTGTGGCTAAGTCAGTATTTTAGTTAGGTTAGGTTAGACTTTTTTGATGCACGTTTAAATACTATCCCTTTTTTTATCATTGTAAACAAGCGTTTGACCACCATCCTGCCTTGTTGAAGCAGCGATGTGGTCGACGATGGAGCACACTTGTTCATTAGGTACCTATTCACCCAGGACTTGAAGACTTTCAGATTATACTGCGCATGAAACACAGACTCCGGTAAGTCATTCCACATCCTGGCGGTTCGCACTATGAAAGTAGAACCGTTTGGTTCGCGTAAATGGTAAATCCACCTGGCATTGATGACGTTTTGCCGTTCTCCTGGTTGTCCTATTGTAAAATCGCGATGGGGGTATTAGGTAAGGTTAGGTAGTAGGATCTTATGGCGCGTCACTGAACATATACATACATGTACATTTTTACAAATGTATGTATGTGGGAAACAATAGTTTAAAACAATTGCAAAAATTGTACAAACTTTGTCGTGGAGAGACGAACTGAAGTGAAACTCCCTGAAATAAGCCCTATGGATACCTATTCCTTTACACGAAATTGGTACTTACTTATTTGCGAAATGTATATTGTTACTGCGTATAGGAAAATCAAATGAAAATTCGAACTACATTATGCTAATTCTTGATCACACTACACCGCCGCTCTAGATTTTTACTTTGCTTATGCTAAAATGGCTTCACTTGGAGATATCAGGCTCTGTTTACCTAAGGATACACGGCGTGTGAACTAAAGTGGATAAAGAGTTGCTCATCGCGCAAGTGGCTGTCTTGTCACGCAATTTATTCCGAAATGTTAAGCGATTCCTTTATCGCGCCAACAATAGACGGGAGGGGAAAAGCGCAGAAAATTGCCCACATATATTCACACAAAAATCACATCTCCACTTCAAGGAATATGGCTGTAAATGGCACATCACTCGTCTTCATAACGTAAAGTCCTTGCAAAGGTATCCTGCGTAAACAGGACGTGCACTTATGTACGAACATTTTCTCTTCTATCCAAACCACTTTCTGTCTTTGTCTATCATACGGCGGGTTCGTGAGACGGATTATTCAATTTCAAACCTTTAGCAGTTTTGAATCTGGTAGATCGCTCTTTCATGATGTCTTTCTTGGCAGGTGCGTTGGCTCGACTTAAGGATTTGGCATGCTTGATGGTCTGTATATTAATACTTTCTTTTCTTCTTAACGCAAGGAAAATGTCACCTAAAGCCACAACGATCACCACCTACTTTCCTGGATCTATTTATCACGTTGTTTTCGACTTGTTTACGCTTGTGCTTGCCTAACCTGATAACCTGATTTCATTAGATTTTATTACATTAGATAATATTAATGTCTTTTAACTTGGACAAAACGATGTTAGATTTAGAAATATGATATTTACCAGGACAGTTCTATGCTGAAAATTAGGACTTGGACTAAGAGAAAGTTACTATACCTAGATACCTTGTGTCACAATATCATGAAGCTTCTCGGCAACTGTTTTTTTATGATATTTTAGTGTAGTTTATGAATATAAATGAACTGGAAAATGGAGGTCTCCGACGAGTGAAATCGTGGTATCCGCTCGTATGTAAATTAAGTATTATGTGAAAAGTGTTTTGAAGAGGAGCCCAGTGCTCAACAATTATGATTTTGGTAGTCAAATAAGCCATGCAACTTTTTGAAGAAACACTGTTTCCAGAACGGGACAAAAGTTTCAACCATTATTACAAAGTCTTCAAATGGACATAAAATAAAGAATAACTTCACAAGAAGAAACCGTATTAGAGACAGGTGTATGCCACAAGTCTCCACGTGTACTAGCCAAAACCTCTGTGGCTTCTTTTTCTTCTCTTACATTAATTGTAACCTTGTTTTTGGCATAATAGATTGACCCTGGTCAATGACAACTTGTGTAAGTAATGTTAACGGGACACGCAATCGATTTTAATGGAAACATTTAGTTGTTTAAGTAATCACTGGATACGTTTTATAGGTAGATGCTTTAAAGACGACCACAATTTACCAAATAATAATATTAAATAAAGTGAGTTAAACCACAACACAACTGCGATCGCCAACCCGCGCGCCAAGCGTGGCGATTATAGGCATTTTCCACCAATTGATCATGGATATCTTTGGGGGAGGCCCTCATCATGTGGCTGAGGAGCAGTAAACATCATGTGGCTGATGATGATGATGAATATTAAAGAAGAAAGATTTGATTGTTAGTTTGTATTGAATATATTCAGAAACTAGAACAGAAATTTCAAAAAACAGGTTTACATGTTGCCCGAACGATCTTGACAATTTTGGTACATAAACTTTCTGCTATTAGATTAAAATTAAATTTCTGCCTCTACGAATAGTGTATTATATCATTACCTCCACAAATGGCAATTTAATAGTAACAACGGTTAGAAAATTAAATAGTAAATTGTTTGTAAATACAAAATCGTATCTGCATTATGTATAAGCTCACTCGCAACAATACAATTTTTATTTTAATCTGCGATACGCCAAAAAAATTACGCTACATCCAAAAAACATAAACAAATAAATGAAAACATTTGTTTTTCCACCTCGCCAATACTCTAGCTGTCAAAATCCATCACTGCAACTGAATTAATCCGAAACAGCAGCGAATTTTGATAAAAGTTAGTCGAAGTTTCTCCCTCCCCAAATTGTGGGCGCCGCAAACCGAGTTAGGATAATTACAAACGACGACGCGGGCAACACTGCGGAGGTCGTAGGTACTTTTACAAATTGCTATTTGCACAGTAATAATGTGCTAGCCCTGTTCCACCTGACGGGCGGGGACCTGTTCGGATGGATATTTGACCTGGACCTTTATTACAAGCTCTTACAGCTGAAAGTTTGTTGTTAAATTGTGCTTAGAACACAGCTAATTCTATTGAAAATAGCTTCGCTTTCTTAGGTCTCAGCTATTACTTGGCTTAGGAAGGTCTAAGATTAGATTAGCTAATAGGGTAGGTGTCTCACACCAATCCTAATGAAGTATGGGTTTCGTTATGAGCTATTTTTAAAATTATCATGGACAATTTAGGTATATCATGAAGTAAATACATTTTTCTTCTCTTTAATAAATTTGGAAGAGTTTCTAGCCCCGGTGGTTTACAAATCTCGTTGTTAAGCAACACCAGTAGCGGCGACCCATGTATGGGTGGTAATGGTTTTTATACTTCGTGACTACGTTTGTGATACTAGATGTGTTTGGTCAATACAAAGTTTCTTGGGAAAAACAAGTACTCATAATCATCATCATCAGTCACATGACGTCCACTGCTGGACGAGGGCCTCGCCCAAGGATTTGGAGGGAAGCATTATCATATATTTATACAATCCGAATCTAAATAATAAAGTGGACCTTGAACTTCCTTCTCTATTGGTCTGAGCAACCGAGATACACGCTAGACAGGCGAGGAATTAAGCTAAGCTTTGATAATTCAGTTTATGTAAAATAAGTCGCACAGCGTGCTATGGAAAGGGCTATGCTCGGCGTTTCTTTGAAGGATCGAATCAGAAATAAAGTGATCCGACAGAGAACCCAAGTCATCGACATAGCTCATCATTTTAGCAAGCCGAAGTGGCAGTGGGCCGGCCATATTAGCCGTAGCACCGATGACCGTTGGGGAAGACGAGTTCTCGAGTGGAGACCGCGTCTCGGCAAACGGAGTGTAGGACGCCCTCAGGCAAGGTGGACTGACGATATACGCAAGATGGCTGGCAGAAGCTGGACGCGAGAAGCCGAAAACAGATCACAGTGGCGTGCAATTGGAGAGGCCTATGTCCAGCAGTGGACAAGAATGGGCTGATGATGATGATGTAAAATAAATGATTTCGCACATGATCTGAAAATAGTAACTCCGCTTATTTTCATGCGTGATTTTATTTGGACAATCCGGATCGAAGCAACGAAAACACAAGTTCAAATTACATAAATAAGTACACAGATTGTTTGGTTAATTAATTAGGTATTACGTCATTGATAGGCGCAATCTCTATGGCGATGAACATAGAGGCGATATTCATTGCACGTTTGTTTTAATATACGCGTTTTTCCGCATTAAAGTGACAAAATTTTCCACAGTCACGAAAGGAAATAATAGGTACATTGTGATTCCTTACGTAGTCGTGTCGTTAATGAATTGGAAGCATTGTTACGTTGTTGTCATTGTAGAGACGAAAATAAACATGATTTTACATGTTAATTTTTAGATAGCGACATTTTTTTTTAATAAAAGTGATTCGAGCTAAAAATAACGTGTCGTTACAACTTCCTAAAATAGTTAAAAGCTCCTGAAATAGGCTATGCTTACTTAACCATCGTAAAATAAATATTGAGGATAAAAAAGTATCATGATCAGATCATCAATTTCTTCATTATTCCTATTAACCGGTGCAGTGGTAATTCTGAGACTTTCTTTCTCAAAACAGTCCCACTGTATCCACCGGATAAACATTACGGCAGGTCTTAAAACTCTTATAATGGTTCTTGTGAGAAAAATAGTGCCGTTATATCCATCATTGCATATAGAAAACTTTAGTACCACAGTTGATGTTGATGTTAAACTCTGTGTCTCACCAAAGAGTATTGCTTTCTTACTAATGGCAATTAAAATATCTTTATATCGATGCGAAATTATATACCTACTGCATGTAAAACGACCCTAGCAATGGTCTTAGAAACGATCGTTCGGCTTCGGCTCGTCAAAATGAATAATTTTTATGGGTCCTTTTACATGCAGTAATGATGATACGTGCTCTGACTAATTCTCTGCAACGATTCAAACAAATAGCAAAACAGGTACGTTATAAAACTTGCTTATGTAAGGTAATCATAAAAAAACGTTAAGTTAGATGATTACAGCGCAATAGAAGAAAAGTAATAAGCACGAAATTTAGTGGCGACTTTTCCCCACTTAGTCATCACGTGGCGGCCGTTTCGTGGGATAAGAAAACTTTCGGTCTAATTTACTTTAAAATGATTTATAAAAGCTCAACGTTGACTTCCATAGGCAACTATGTTTGTCCCTGTCATTTTATTTGAGAATGAAAGGGACAGACATACTCCGAGCAAAACAGGACCTTGTTACAAGTATCAACCTTAAAGATTTACTAAGACAGGTTTGTCGGACTGTAAAATTGTTAGGATTTTAGCGATTGTGTTACCGCTTTTCGGATTACCGGGAAGAAAATGTAGTAGGGGTTTCACATGATTTTCTTTTATTACTTACTTAATGATTTTAAAATTATGTGCTCCATTTGTAGAACACGTCGCTGCTTAACATCAGGAAGTACGGTTGGTCAAACGTTTGTTTATAATGGTTTAAAACAAATGTTAGTTTCTTTTTCTTTCTTTTACTATCTGAAACATGCACAGTAAAAGAAGAGTTCAGCTTCTGACTTTGGTGATCGCAACAGATGGTAGAAATTAAGCAACATTTGGGCGTGAACGCCCTTCGGATGGGTGACCGCTTCAGAGTGGGATTTTCGGGAATGTTCGTGCTTCGGGCGGGACGCTAAGCTGTATAGCCCGAGTACTGATTCGACGCGTAGTCGTTAAGCCGAAATAGCAGCCTTTGGGCGGTTTCAATACGTCATCAAACAGATGAGTGAACCGTGGGCATGTCATTAGCAGGTGACTCTGCCTACTCCGCTTTGGGATTAAAAGGAGTGAGTGTATTTATTTTATGCTATTACCTACTATTTATTTCAGAAATACAACAACCTTGAGAAACATATTCTCCACTTAACCAAAATAAATACCTTCTTTACTTAAAAATGGTTTCTCACTTGGAAGTGTCTAATAAATGTTGAACTTAATAAAAGCGCGTGTAAAAGTGACGAAATTAAACCAGGACTAGTCATAAACCTGAAAAATGTTTCTTCTGTTAGTATTTATTTTACGAACAAAATAGTTGTTCGCTTAAAAACATTGATTTTCTATATTTCCTTTAACTTACTTAATTTCTGCCTCAATATTTTATCGCTAAAGCCATGTTCTCATCGTGTATCTATGTGTAACAGAGCCACGTTGCACTCACACTCAAGTACCTCCAGACTTCAAATTACGATCCAGGAAAATTCAGTCAGGAAGGGATTACGGAGAAACGTGAAAATCAATCGTTTAAGGGATTTTACAGAGTCAAAAAATCCAATCTCTAAGGCATTTTAAACTGTTTACACGTTTAATGTAGAGACCTATAATCCCAATGCTTCGCCCATAATATAGCACGTCGGCAGTCGTTGAATATTCATTCACACAAACAAATGTTTCACTTAGCCTTTCCGTTAACTCGACCGACCAATGAAAGGTGACCTCTGATTCTATTACTCAAATGAATTAACAAATTAATTTACAGAATACATTTGTAATTTTCAACTACTGTACGTGACGTCCAATTCGTAATTAGGACACGTTTTGAACCATAAAGTTTTCTGAAGAGCTCTAGGACGTTAATAATTTAGTATTGATCATTAATATAGTTTTACACTCTATCTAGACTAGGACACTGTTTAGATTATGTGATACCTACGCCTACACAAAAAGAAAGTTATTAATATATCCTACTAATTGTATGCATATGTTTCTTTATGTCACTTGTGTTACGAGAAAATCGTTCCAAATGGCATTCCCATGTTGGCCTAATATCCCCACGTTAAGCCTTCCAAGCTTGCTTCCAGGAACCGAATTACGTAGTGGGTAACTCCCTAAGGAAAGATTTGTGTAGGGTAAAATGGGTCTATTTCGAAAACAAGGGGTTATTTGTAAATTCTCGTATCCGGACACTTGAGCCCAATCGGACATCGTTTGCGATTTGAATTAATTCCATAACCGTTAAACTATATATCTATGATTTCAATAACCTTAGTACGTACGATTAAACTATATAACTATGATTTCAATAAACTCATACGATTTCGAATGACAAATACGAAATCATAATTACTGAATTTAAAAAAATCTCGTTTGGTGCGTGTTTTTTGGAATTAATAGAGGATGAACTATTTAACAATAATAAGCTATTTGGCTCCCAGTTTTCCAAAATGCCCAATTTCACGGTACCTACTTCTATAATTTGTCATGTCACACACCTCATACAAAATATAATATTACTGACCAAAATTAGACAATAATTTGTCGAATAAACGCGGAAAATTTCCCATTATTAACTGTGGCAATTACCATCCAATATACAGCTAAGTAAACTGACGTATAATGGTATGGTTACAAGCTCAGCCCAAAAACAACCAGACTTCCAGAATCCTAAACTGACGTTAGGAATAAAGCGAGACCACGATATATGAACAGCATGCAGGAGTGAAAGAGTAAGAAAATGTATCTTCTGTCTCTTACTGCGTATCAGGGTAAATCTGGTTCCAAACTGTCAAATTAGTAGTAAAAGTGACAGTTTGCATCCAGAAGTACATCATTTTCCATACATTTTGGTGGAAAAGGGACAGACTGAGGGTGTTCGCGGCTTTTGAGGTAACATTTTTTTAATACCGTTGAATTGAGAACCATTTTTGAAGTTGGTTTAAACTTTCTGAGTCGATTTGGAGGTTTTTGTTTGAAATTTGGTGCTTCCCGTTTGGTCCCATTCAAATTTGGTTTAGTTAAAAAAATAGCAACTATGACAAAACCAAAAGTCTTAATATTGAAATGGTTGAAGTCGGTTATTTTTCCTTAAAAGTTAAGTTCGTACTAAGCTTACCTTTTCAAAAATCGACTTTCAGAAACACAAATGTTTCTATGGGGAGGTTATTTTTTTCTTTTAGTTCCGGGGCATTGACACCTTCTGAAATGGACTCTGTTGGGTCTACAGTCACAGTCGACCTCGGCGTAAAAGGGTTTTTCCGTATAACTTTGTATAAGGATTACGTAAAGAGTCTAACTGCTGTCAAGAATTGCCGATGCCAAATGTAATTCGGACGCTTTTTTAAATAGTTGGGTTATCAGTATTTCCCTATGTTTCTATATTTCCCTATGTTTCTTATACGAACTCTAAGTAAATACTGTTTATCCGGATGTTTCAATGATAACTTTAAAATAACATCCCACATCTAATCATAGAATAATGTAGCTGCATCTCTTTCATTTCCACTTTCATTGAAATTTTTTTTAAACTCCGATTTGATTTCTTTTTTTCGTGTTTTACAACATACATACTTTTACGGCACATGCTTTGCCCGAAAGGTATGCAACCTCCACTTGTCATAACACGTTCACTTAGAAGGTTAATAGAAAAATCTATTTCAAGTAAATCGCAGGAATGACCTACATAGTAATAAAATAGTATCTACGGTCGGCCAAGAAAATCGTCCATCAGTTTTGATGAGTGGCATTATAATAATAATGCCACTTAAACGTCAATAAGTAGAGTGTTTATGTTGTGACAAGTAAAAAATGAACTTTAATGTTTAGACATTTATACGAGTTTATGGTTGTAGGTAGGTACCAGATCCTTACACTTGACTTGCAATTGGAAGGTCGCGGGTTCGAGTCCGGCTGCCTGACGTGTACCAATAGGACTATTATATATAGGCAACGCTCGTAGGGTGAAGCACAGCATCCTAATGAAACCCGCACAGCACAACGTGTTTGAACCCTACAACGGCGATGGGCTCACGCCTTGTCACGTTGGGTTGCGGTTTTAAATACGTTTGGTGAACCTTGGGAATTTGCTTAGCAAGTGCCTCTGCCTACCCCGCTTTGGGATTAAAAGGCGTGAAGGGTATTTTTTTTTCAAAAAATAATACGCGAAGCTGAATGCAGATGGCGCTTTGTACGCTTGACCCATATGAACCAATGACAGTGAAGCAATCTGTCACACGAACTTGTAATGACAACCGGTCAACCAATCGTGCTGTTTTGGGTCAAGCGTACAAAGTGTAGTTCATGAGTTTTCTTCCCCATTTGACGATATTTTTTTATATAAGGCAACAATACATCAAAACCTCTGACTGGGTGAACTGCTTTAGATGATTCTTATTTTATTTGAAAGTTGGTACTTCCCATGTGGTAACATTTAAATTTGGTTCAGTTCCGATATGGCATCTATGAGAAAACCACAAGAATATTAATATTTTACTAGTTGAAGTCATTTCCTTTTTCCTTAAAGTTATTATTAATAGTGCAGTGTCAATGAACAACGGAATGCAATATCTCTTTTTCACGTTTCAGTTCCTCTCGAAAGACAGCTAGCTGCCTGTCGCTAAAATTAAAAAAGAAATATTTGTATTAGGTACCTCCTTTTTTACAAAGGAAAAAGTAATTTCGCAGGTGAGAATAATTTCCAGGAAAATTATTTATCCATCCGTAAAGTACCTAAGAATTCTTTGTTACACGACTGAATTGTCAATATTATCTATTGTAGCTGTATTTAATCAGTGTGTAGGCTAATATTAAAGAAATGTGCCCTGGCATACATACACCCACATCTTTAATCTCTAATCGAGTGTATAAAAGCTTAATAGAATAGGTAAGGTAGGCTAATGAGCTACTAATTACTTAAGAGCCAGTGGTAATTCCGATGTGTAAGCTTCAGCTTTTTATTGGAATTCGTTCAGTATTTATTACGTGAAATAGGAACAAAGCCCAATAAAGCTTTTAGGTTTATAAAAGGTAGGTAGTAGTAGGATTTTCGAGCTAAACGAAACATAGGCCACTTAACCTTTCGAAACTTGTGATGCAATTAGAACTCATCTTATTCTGTAGTTAGACTAATTTGTAGATACTCAGATAAAGTGAGCATTTGCATCCGAAGTGAATACTATGAAGAACAAGAAGACGTTACGTCACGTATGCAACTTACCAACTTATCCGTTTATACTCGCACAGAGGTTAAGCGGTTTTTCAAGTCTTTTGCAATCGTTCATACGTTCGCAGTAATGAGGCAAGTCAAGCCGGAAGTAACTTCTTTATTCCGAGCTTTTTCGATTCTTTGTTTAGAACGAAGCCCCATTCTATTTCATAGTTTTTTAACCGGGGCGTCGAAAAAGGAGGAGACTCTCAATTCGCCTGTATTTTTTTTTTGTTAACTGATTACTTTTTACTTGGTGAAACAATTTTGATGTTTTTTTTTTATTTGAAGGCTGGTGCTCCCCATCCCACTACAAGTATTCATATTTATCCCAATAGTTATGCTCTGCGGTTTTAGCCGCGGGTTATCCAATTAAATGCGTTTCAGAGTTCGAGGTAAAATGTAGATATTATGTCCTATTTGGCAACGGCTATTCCCTAATAGCCGTTGCCGCAATCCCTAATGGGCAACGAAACAGACCTTATTTTAAGCAAGTGTACATGATTTGAAGATTTTATCTGTCGATGTTCCTCCGCCGATTTGATGAAAAGACTATATGTAGACTAATTTACATGGTACCATTTGCTTGCCTGTAGCAGACGAAAAAAATCTACGTCTTCAAAATAACGCCGGGTAGTTAATTGCTTTCAATTATTGCATTTCTACATAAAAGAAAATGGAACCGCCTAAATGTGCCATTTATAATACAGAAAAGTAAGTCCAAAATGAAATAATCTAGGGTAGGTAGGTACCAAAAGTCAGACCGTTCGTTGCTAGGCGGCAGGAGATTTGTTGTTATGACCGACAATATCTGAGCTGCCCTTCTCCGGAGGGTGTTAATCGTTCCGAGGAATTCGATTACATTTGGAAGATATGCATATTAGATCTGCAAATCTGACAATTTTGCTTAACCGCAAAATTTGCATATTAAACCTAATTGTCGGAGGAATAGAGGCTAAATTGACGTACTAGTGTGTGTTAAAATACATTATTTACGTATTTAAATACATTCAACAACTTTGTTTACGCTTTCTCTTCTTCTGCTCACCGGCTAACCCATTTACGTGGGTGGACCCACAAATTATAAAGAGGTCGGTAGGTGGTGGACCTATAACTCATTTTTTTATAATTATTCTGCGAATATCCAAATATCCGACTGTAGTGAAAATGTATAAAAAGAAAGTTGCCAGTTCGAACTCGCTATTACGACCGCCGAGATAAGACTGAGCTAAGTAATACCATGTGAAATGGTTACCCATCCAATGACTTACCTAGGTCACTAGTTGTTGCTTAACTTTGGTGATCGATTTCATGTATCGAGTCCGAAGCTTATTACTTATTGTTGAGGTAAATTTTTTATTAATTTCATTAATCGAATCGATTCTAATATTTTAACACAGGAATGCGTCAGTTTTTTTTTCTACGAATTGTAAAAACCACAGATAACCTAATTTTATTTTATTTTTTTATAAACTCTATAACGATTTACTACACAAACCGAGAGTGTCGCGCCAAATTGCTTAATCTTTGACAAAACCGTTGAAGGGTCACTATGCAATGTCTTTATATTCACGCCGCAGTTCAAATTTGTTCAGTGCGACGTTATCGTACCGTGGCAGAGCGGTTGGAATCAACATATTGAGGGTTAATCCTTAAAGATGCTTTGCATTATAATATTAACGGCTTTAAGGATCATCCAGCGCCCTCTATCGTCGGGGAAGGAAACTGCGTGGAAAGGATTAATTGAAGGCTATTCAAAATTATCGCCCGGGGATCTACTTGCGATCTTGTAAAGCTGTAAGGGGGATCTCTAAGCAAATATGACTTGTATTTCAAGAAAACAAACTCTGCATTGTATTCCGTGAAAAAATAGTGAGGTCATTCATCATCGTCATCATCAGCCCATACTTGTCCACTGCTGAACATAGGCCTCTCCACTGTGTTCTGTTTTCAGCTTCAGAGATTATTATTGTTCAAAAATACATAGGTACAAAGGTGTACGACAAATCTCTCCCAACAAGGCAGCCAGAGATTGTAGCCCTTTTTATTTATTTATTTAGTACAGGAAACATGCAGAATTCTTAGTACATAAAATAAATTGTATAAATATCACCTTATGCAACAACAGTTTCCATAACTTAAATTTTTTGTTCAATCATAACTTTTTAACAAAGCTGTTTGGGCTATTTACCCTTCCCATTAAGATGTCCGTCCATGACATGTACTTAACCCAACCTACTTAGACCTAGGTGTTATTAAGATTTTACAAAAAAAGTAATTTTACAAAAAGTGGTCTATACGTTTTTATGACACTTCCTATGTCACGTACATATCAATAACTTAGAGTTGTTATAATATGATAAGTAAAAAGACCGTACCGTAGTGGCTTATTACATTCATAATGAGTTTAATCCTCAACCCTTAATCAGACAAGGTTAGGTGTTTTTCTGATGCATTTTGGACTTGACATTGACGTTGTTATTCTAATTACCGACTCCATCTCATATACCTGGGTGATGTTTATCATAAAATCAAGCTTTTAAATACAATGTGAAACAATTATTATTGTGAAGTGTTACATACCTTATGGGATAATTCTGTGATAACTTCTCTGAAATCTTTAGATAATTCCAGTCAAGACAATCAATAAGGATCAAAGTATGTGTTGGTCAAGTGGGAATATACTAGCCTTTGTTTGATTAAGGGGTAAAGTGGTAGAACAAATTCTTAGCCGACTGTACTTGCAATGATGCCAATGACACGTGACAGCACACATACGAGTATCTAGGCAAACCTAGCCACCTAGGAAAAGAAAAAAAGGTACATTTTTCACTCCACTCTTTCACCAACAACGCCAGGGTGCCATGAATAATGTGGAATGTGTCTGAAAGTTTTTTTCTAAAGTACATTCGACCACTGTAACGTGACCTCAAAATCTTTACAATTAAAATGAAACTACAGGTCCGCGGTATCGTACGGAAATCTGCGCACTTTAGGTCAAGAAGAAATAGGACAGTGTCTGTTGTATTAATCCTCTCTTTTGAGATAGTTTCATACTAAGCGGAGACCACCATTCAGTTGTTGAAGTGATACACGAGAAAATTATGAGTAAATAATTAAAAGTATATGTCACGCACCCTTTGTCGCCGTCAACTCGCGTAATGAGCTGCCGGCTTCACTTTTTAAACATAGAACATTCTTTGTCTCGTTCGCGCATTGTACAAACGAAACTTTTGCTCAAAGTTGTCTAATACATTAATATAGGTATCAAAGAGATCCTATACGCAGAAACGTAGGTAATTTCAAAACCTACTTTTATGAAACGGCTAAATTAATATGTTATTTAGTCACCAGTAATATCCCTATGTCTATGTAATCGTTCCCTATGTAATGGTTGATAGTTTATAAGATTGTATTCTGATGGATTTTTATTGGTGGTGGAGGTGTAGTTGTGAAGACATTGTGGTAAAAGCCGCCCTAGAACCATATCAAGAAAAAAAAGAAGGCGTGAAGAGTAAGTACCTAGTGGTACACGGGATCGACACGCCTGTTTGAAAAGATATTTGTCAGGACTGCGTGACATGTAGAGCAACAGTAATCAGTCTTTTTATATTTTGTGTGTTACAAAAGACATGACTTATTAAACACACTTTTTCGGAGACGGAAAACGGAGTAGGCCTTTGATAAGCAAAAGCTTAAATAAGATAGACCGAGATCATCCGCCAGGATGACGCCTGGTGGATGACCGCTCGAAATCGCAGTAAGTGGAGAAAAGGAAGAGAGGCCTTTGCCCTACAGTGGGATTCAGTAGGCTAAAAAAAAATAGGTACACCGAGTTTGAAAGTTAATTGATGAAATAATGTTACCATTAATCTGAATAGTCCGATTCTGGTATTTTTTCATTGGAAATATTATATTGGACACCGAAAGTGGTCACATTATAATTTAAAAATATTTTTTCGGCGGTTTAAAAAGTTTCTTTTAATTTATGGTCCAGACAGTCCTTGAATGTACAGCGGTGAAGGCCTTGGATGACTATAATATTTACACTGGTTAAGAAGTGAAACGATATAATGGAATAACAGTGTTCAAATGATATGATAGAGTCTTGCGTGTTGGGTTAGGATAAATCAATTTTGAGGTTCACTTTATTTCTTCACTGCATCGGTATCTATAAGTTGTTCAAGCAACTTTTTCATAGAAAATGGATTTTACTACATGGGTGTATATACATGTCTACGTACTTACGTACACTGTACGTGTCTATGTACACTATATGTACGTAGTAGTGGCGAAGCTAGGCCGGCAGTGAAAAATAGGCACTTAACCAATTCTTATTTAGATTTTTTTATTTGTCTTACGTATTTGAACTATAATAAGTCCCTACGCTACTTAATTTCCTTGAAAATATTTGTTAATGTGCCTGGCATAAGCTTGTCTTGTACAATCGGCTTACCCTAGTTTCGCCACTAGTACATAGGTATCTACATAGAACACCTTTACAATAATGTAAAGGTGACCGTAATCCTAAGGTTCTCTCCATCTCCTATTGGAGATTAAGGACATTCATAATAATGTATCTACCTCTAATTATCCCTTACCAATAAACGCATGTAATTTATACAAAATTGTTCCAGTTATTCCTTATTAGACATACTGACAAGTTAATTTTGGATCTGTTCCCAGAATATTTAAAGAACTAAAAATTAAAAAAAATTAAATACACTTCACGCCATTAATCCCAAAGCGGGGTAGGCAGAGGCACTTGCTAAAAATGCCCACGGTTCACCAAGCGTATTTAACCCAACGTGACAGGGGGTGAGCCCATTGCCGTTATAGGGTTCACACACCTTGTGGTGAGCGGGCTTCATCACGATGTTGTCCTTCACCGTACGACTTTGAAAAAGAGTCCCATTGGTATACGTCCAATAGCCGACCCGCGACCTCCCGGTTTCAAGTCAAGTATCCGACCAACTGGACCGCAGACGCTCTATTTAAAGAACTATTCTTGGTAAAGTTCCCAAAACGTTTGCGCTGATACTATCAATCCACAGACGTGAGCCAGTATGCATAAACAAAGTTAACGAGTTGTCCATCGCCTTACAACATACATACCTACACGTGTGCAGTTAACAAACGATGCGTGTCCTAGTTATAAAACTTGATACAAAGCTTTCAATGGGCCAGGGTGTGGACATGTCACAGACAACATGCGAGAGTGTGTCGCAGCTTCAGTGTTCTACGTGAGAGATAAAATTTTGTTCTAACAATATATCAGTATTGTTTCGTGTGGAAACGAAATGTTCCAGTTTTTTCTGACTTGCAGCAAACGGTGGAGTGGAATTGCTGTCCTGAGATTGACACATTCTGGTAGTTAGATGTGGCTTGTTATTTGTATTAGAATATCTAAAATAATAATGTTCATGTGTCAAAACATGATATTATACTCTTATCTCTTTTCTAAACCGTAAAATATTGCTGTTTCTTCAAACGTCAATATTTCAATTTGGAAAAGATTAAAATATTGTTGTTTGAAAACTTAAAAACGTCTTAAAACCTTAAAGATTTTTTTTAATTCAATGTCAGTGCAAATCATAAAGCAATGACAGTTTTATGATTATTGAATTACAGAATCAATTAACTCAAAACGCATTAATTCAGACTCATCAATTAAGTTAATTGATTGTTCCTTTGAATTATTGGCCCCGGAACTACTGGAGCGATTTAAATAATTATTCCACCACTGGAGTGGTGGAATAATACATACATAAATATAATATATATATAATACATACAATAACCTACAGTTTCATCGGGTGATATGTGCTATTCTTATTCCTAACTCCAATTGTAACCCAAGGTAGAAAAAAATCTCTTTTTGACACTTGCCATTAGAGTCAGGCAATGCAAAAAACTTACCAGTGTTTGGTTCAGGTTTCATAATAATAACCTTTAAAACATGCAAAGTTACTCGAAAGTTCTACGCTTTTTAGGCAAAAGTATCAAAGTAGGTAATAAGTACTTGATATGGAATTAGAACGGCCCAGACTGGCCGCGATAAACCTATTTACCTAACAATACGCCCACGAACGAATTGGTTTTCATCTTATTATTTACCTTAATATCTAAAGGGAAAATAAATACAGTACAGTACACAATTGAGGAAACGTGATCATCTTCCAAGCTTTTGATTACATTTTGCGACGAAATAAAAAAGACACGGGGTTTTGTTCATCACGATTCAAGAAGGTACCTCTTTAATTATCTACCATGATTGACGATATAAAGTTACGGTTCCGAATTAGAATAAAGACCTGTCTCGGGAAACATCTGTGTTGCAACAGAAAGTCGCTTTGGCATCCCGTATTATACCTATTGAAGAAAAAAAATGTTGTTAAGGGTATGAAAAATAGGATGTTTGATGATGGCCTATTTTCGTTATGCACATAAAAAGTTAATAATCGGTACTAAACACTGACGTTTAGAATAAAACGAGACAACGAAAAAGTGAAAGAGTAAGAGACAATATATTCTGTCCCTTGCTGCATATCAGGGTAAATCTGGATCCAAACTGTCAAATTAGTAGTAAAAGTGACAGTTTCGATCCAAAAGTACATCACTTTCCATACATACGTTATTGATATTTTGAGTTGTCACACCGCATTACGAATATGGCGTTTTTGTAGATTAAAAAGAAAAAAAATGCACTTTTCTGTATTATTGGATAAAAGCTGGATTTTTTGTGTTATGACAGTTTTTTAGAGGATGTGCGACATTTTGGTGGAAAAGAGACGGACTGAAGGTGGTACGCGGCTTGCAAGTCTAGTTGTGTTCGATTTGAGATGCAAACCGTTTTGGAAGAGTTTGGTGACAAACACCTCAACACGACAATTTTTTACCGATTTCTTCATTATATTGTTCCCATTTAAATTTTGTTCACCACAGACAATGGGATCCAGGACAAAATCACAAGGTTGATTTCAGTTCTTTTTTTTTAATTCACATGTTACATTTACCTTCGGTCAAGAAAATGGTCTACATGTTTTCTGTGCAACTATCTGTGTCACTAAAACATCATTTATTATTGAATGTAAATGATGGGAAGGTATATATTTTTTTAACACAGTGAACAAGCGTTTGACCACCATCCTGCCTGATGTTAAGCAGTGTTGTGACTCATTGTGACCTGTGATTGTGACAAGTAAGAAAATAATTTTATCCTCTAATGAAATAGGGAATTTTCTATGACGTTCTTCTGACAGATTTTCGGGCGGAGAACTGTCAAACTTTGTATGGAAAGTAAAGAAAATTGCCCATTGTTTGAATTTGTACCATAAGGTATTTCAACCGTATATATTTTGGGTAGTTTTTAGTAGTGGTAGATTTGAATTGTCAACCTCCCTGATATAAGACAATGCACCAAACTGTGCCACAACAACGATGGTTTTCATCAACCGCAAAAACAACCTTAATTCTAAGTGACGACTTTGAAATGACCACATCATTGCAAAAGGTATTTTGGCTGTAACAGCTCAACTCCTGTTGTTACCTACTCAAGCCTTTTTACTAGATTAATGATTGATAAGGCCTTCAAGCGCAGAAGATAGCACGTCCAGTAACCCGACAATTAATCTACAGCCGTTCTTATACAAAAAAAAGAAAAGAAAATCGAAAAAAGTAATCTGTACCAAGACTTGAAACAAGGTCCATCCAAATCCGTGAGCGGAAGGGACAGAGATGTCGTACGTTGAAACTCTCGCCTTCCGGAAGTGTTTAACAACCTGACAGTTACATTTACAGCAGACCTTTATTTTGTTCAGGAAATAAAGTTAATTGTTTTGTGTTTTTTTTTTGGGTACTTTTTAATTATTAGCAAAGTTTATTTACAAAAAGGGCATATTATGTAGTAAAACACCTATTAAATTTTTAATCAATATAACCAAATAGCTTAGCTTAACATTGTTGTCCCTTTTGGTGAGATAGAATGACGTGGCTATGATAGTTTGTGGAAAATGTATTCGACATTTTGAACACTAAATGTAAGTTAAAAATGCTATCTAAAAAATATTGCGTCGAATAAGGCACCACGCTGACAGTAGTTGGCAAAAATGACAATGCATCACGTAAAGGAATTATGCATCTTAAATACTATAGTAACATAGCTTGGGATGGTCCCTATAAAAAAATCGAACTCGATAAGCTAGTTGAGCTTTTGGTATGAAAACGTGGATTTTTTTTTGTTTCAGGGTATTAACAGTTGCTGAAATGCACTCAGAAGGGTTTCATACCCTGAACAGTAGACTTAAAAGTATGTATCCTATTGTTCTGGATCCCGAACCACTTTTTATTACTCGGCAAATGATAGGTATTTCAATGATATACCTTCCTGACCTATATAATTCCTGAACAATTTTTTTTTTTGTTATACATGTTTGTGTGACCATAAATGTCGTTGAAAATGTTGGATAAGAAACTTTACATTTAAACATGTTTAAAATGTCTCAGTCACAAAAACAACTATACTATACTATATATCGTCAGTTAAAAGGTAAAACTCATTATCTAACAAAGGCGCCATTCAAAGATATATAGGTTTTAATAAGTTTTTGAGCTCAAAAATCAGAAATTTGATATTTATGGCTGAAAATTCCCGTGGATATAAAAATAATGTGTTATTAATTGAATATATAGTACATAATGAATAAAAATGATTAGTTTTCGAGAAAAATAGCAAAAAGTACTTACCGACTTTTTCCTGTTAAACTTACTGGGATATACTGCACTTAATGAATAATAATAATAACTAAGGAGTACTGAATTCAGTCTTTTATTCATCAGAATCAGGCTCACTTTCACTAGCATTGGGTTCTGGTAATCGCTCTGGACCGTTTGTTTGAATTGTAGGTAGACTTCTGTACCATGGGTGCAGCTCTTCAGGTATATGACCAGCATTGACAAGTTTCATTAGATCAGCTTTTTTCACTGTAGTTATGGGTAGTACGCCAGAATATGCCGGTTTCAAAGTTGTGGAATTGTTTGTTTTCCTGCGGCCTCTACCAGCTATGTTTACTTCTTTGTATTCGGAAGAATGGTCGTATCGACAAAATAGGGTCCCTGAAAATGTAAATATGGATGTGAGAGAACATAACTTAATTAGTGAAGTATCATCTTAGTTATTTTGCTGAAAACTTGAGTATGTAGTTTATAGGCCAGAACAAATGATATTTTAGCTAGATCGACATTATGATATTAATAATTATCTTGGAGGTGGTCACGAAAGGGAAAGCTAAGCGGGGGTAAACCTCCCCCGAGGAAGTCAACGAGATTTTGTGAAGACGGTGAGTCTCTTGCGTCGGAGGAAGGAACAATATCGTTATCGTGCGACTTCCTAGAAGACCTATATCCAGCAGTGAGAGTCACTTACCTGGAGCTTCTTTTGTAACTTTGATAGACTTTATTTTTAGCCAAGATATTTTGTTTCCGTCTCGGTCTTTGTTTCGGTTTTTTACTGTGCATGAGGCCAAATACTGCAAGTCATAGAAATCACTGTATTTTAAATAATGCACTATGTACTCTCCATTTTCCTTATTTTGCCCCCTCTTTGACCTAGCTGCACGGAAAATAATCCAATCCGTCATCGTATATGCAGTCTTATATTTTTTCGCTGACTCGATCGCGGAGTGCATGGAGTCACATTCCATTTGTGAATGGCCAGATTCCAGAAACTTAAGCTCAATTTGTTTTAAATGAGTAATTTTTCCAACCGCATATAACAAGATCGCAGCCACTTGTTGATTACGGTTTTGACCACCACAGGTGTCACAAAACAAAGAAATAGTTGTTACAGTATCTGGTAGAGACTCCAAAAATGTGTATAATATTGAGCCAATTTCATTACTTCCTCTTTTTCCATTCAGCTCATTCCAAGTGTAACAGTGAGCTTCCCCACTAGATAAATATATAGTTAGATTGTAAACACATATTTTCCTTGAATAATAGAACAGGGATACGTCTGAGTAAGGCATTTGCAAAACACTTTGCAGATCAAATGTTGTAGTAACAAATGTTTGGTCCTCACTAGCTCTTTCTTTGTCTTTAGCTTTGGCTTGCTGACACTCATTTTTTCGTATAAGATGTAAAGAATAATTGACCTCCATAGCAGACTTTTCAGCTGGACTTGCTGTATTGTATTTTGAACAAGTTGCACACAAATCTTTTTTTGGCTTGAAAAATGAAATATTATAATTGTTGCAAAAAATGCGCCTATATGTGCATTGTTTAAGGGGCCTGGTATTTCTCTCTGAACAAAATGATTCATACAATTCATACATCTTAAGTATTGATAAACCACTCTCTAGATATAGCTTTTTAGTGCTTTTTCGAACATAATGACTTTCCATGGTGGGGAAGCTTTCAATGTGCTCTCTTACTAGAGCCACATCTGTATCACTTGACTTATTTCCAGGGGCTTTCCTACCTCTCTTATCAGATCCAGAAAAACATCCAGTACTTCCTGCGCCTTGTATGGCCGTATTTATAGGACCATTGGATATACTCAGGGTTTTTTCAAAAAAATTTGCACACACTCTATGTTTCCCCCTGGCATTCTCCAAATAATAAACTTTTGACACAGTTCGCATATTTTCGCCTGACGATGATAGCTCTTTTCTACGTTTTGGTGCTGCCACTAACACATACTTTATAATAAAATCTTTTTGCCTATTGTAATCTGCAAATGCCCAATAAGTTTTACATAAAGCTGTTCTATCTTCTTCTGTGAAATAATTTGTACACTGAAATCTACATCTAGTACAGTCAACAGGTTTTGGGGCTTTAGCTTCACAATCCTTTTTCTTATTTTTGTATGGTTGGCACTGGGATCTCAGTCTTTTTGTCTCATTTACTTTCCAATTTGAAGTATTTAATTTTCTCTTCCTTGTTAATTTACTAACACTGGGCTCTTCTAAATCAAAGTCTGAAAGATCAGAAATATCACTATACTCTTTTTCTGGTGGTGGCTGGTAGTCATCATCAGATGCTGAACTAAAATCTTCTGTATCAGTATCCACAGGATAATCCACAAGCCTTGGTCTTGTTTGTTTGCTAACAGCCTGAAAAAATATTTAGCATTAATATTGACTTATGGAACATTTGAAATAGTCATTAAAATCTTATACTCAGACTTAACAGTAAGTACATTCATTCTAGCTTTCCCTAGTAGGTCTTAATAATTAGGTTAATATTTGTTAAATATACATACACACTCACATCTTTGATCCCCAACAGGGGGTAGACAGGAGGATCTTAGGATCACAAGAATGCCTCAGTCACATTTAGCATAGAAAGGAGTGAAAAAAGTTTGTAGGGGCCTTCAGTTACAAGATGCTAGCTCATAACCTGAATTACCCAGGAAGAAAGGCAGCTGATAAATTGTTTGTAGCTGATAAATATCTCAGACCCAGCATGGGATATTTGGTTAACAAGTTATAAATACATAATATAATAATTACAATTAACACACATATACCTGACCACAAGGGATTAGGATTCAATGTTAAGAGTATCAAAGACTGATGTATATTTTAAATAAGTAAATACATTACAGGAACTAGACATAGGTCATAGCACTTAAATTGAGCTCATGACAAGAGTAGCCTGCCTGGGAATCAAAGCCTAAGCCTCTTTAGACAAGAGGCTAGATATTTAACCATTGAGACAACCAGACATCACACAAAAATTAAGCCAAGGCCAGTACTTAGCTTCAGGTCAAGAAATTGTAAGTTAGGTTGGATAATTAATTTTCTGCTAATTGGCAGCTTCAACTAATAAGTGGTGACAAAATAATAATTTTGTTACTATGCATGTCACCACTTGCCTGATATAGAGCATGATAGAACCAGGACTTACATATAAGTAGGCACTTATTTTTTTTATAATAAACCACATACCACCACTCAGGGCATTTCAAACTGGGCTTAATCTTCAGAGATAATTTAGAGTGTATGTATGTACATACCTTAATATTATCTGCCTCTATTTCATTGTCATTCAATTACAGTATATAATATATATTAGATACTGTAATTACTAAGTTAAAACTATTGAAACTAAATATAACTATATAATACTAAGTATACAATATCATTACTGAATTCACTTACATCTTTGCTTGGCAGAGGGTCACCGGGGGGTGAGGATAATGATTTGTTATGGCAATTTGCTGTTGGAGGTTCGGTTGATGTGTTCTCAGGTTGATAATTGTCATAGATATTGTAGTCAATATTGTCTAGCGGAATCTGTAAATAAATTTCTATATTAAAATAATACCTAGGCAACATACATTGTAAGAACATAACAGCAGGCTAGGCTAACCTAGGCGTCTCTTATAATATAACTAGGTATAACAATGATAACTGAACAGGCCTGCTCGGTTGAGCCAAGTACCTTTTGTGGTTAAGCCTTCATTTTATTGCTCAGATAGATTGGCAGCATGCAGCTATACTTACCAGTTGTTATGACATTTTGGCAGGAGAGATAGTGTGTACCTACCTACAGTACATACTCAGAAATTTAGAATATACTTGACAGCTAACAATATGTATACTTCTCTCACTGTTTGCAGACATTATACTGAGTAAGATAGACATAAGAATCAGCTTTCTTTCAAGTATACCTATTCTAAATGCTTGAGTACTGTCATAGGTAGGTACATAAGTGTTACATTGATTCACATGATGCAAACAACTATAACAATTATAAGTGTATACTGCTACTCACCTCATCTATCAATTCTATTGGGGTCACGGTTTCAACTTCAACATTACTGTCATAAAACGAATCTCTCTGTGCATCTAGTACACTGCGATAGTTCTGAAAATAATTGGAGGATTACTTTTGATAGGTAACTTAGCCAACAACAGTAATTGTCTCGGCCCTGGACATAAAAGCGCACAATGTAGCTGGGGTAATGTTAAGGAAATTATAAAGTAGAGATGGATTTTCACAAATTCTCGGGTTCTATTCTCACGGTATGTTAGGACGTATTTTGTAATGAATAATAACGAATGTGTATACTTACGAGTTCTTGCTGAGTTTCTAAGTCCGACAAAGCAAGTGCTACTAGTCGTTTTCCACGTATATTCAGATAATCACTCATATTAATTATCACTTTTCATCAAAAAACTGTTTTGTAAGTACTTTACGGTAAGTAAGTTTGCCGGCGCGGGGGGGAAGGAAAGCCATAAAACTTTTTCGCTCTAAAATCATGAAAATACTGATATGAAATGTCAATCGCGTCATTCGTAAGTGACGGTTTTCGTTGCGATGTTGCCAGGTAAAGTTCATTAATTACGTAGTGAAGTTTGCCTGTCAAGCAAATGACATCGTTACCATAGTAATGAGTTTGGCATGAAAAACTCATGAAAAGTTTTTCCTGTAAAGACTCGATCCCAAAATGCACTACCAAATTTTTTCCACGGCATATCTTTGTTTACAATCACATTAAACACTTACTGATTTTTTCCTGTTGTGCAATACGTCTGTGAAGCTCCAACTGTGCCAAAAACTCATTTTTTGCCAAAATGTCACTTAATGAGTTTTACCTTTTAACTGACGATATATGGATTGGCTATAATTTTCTGAGTAAAAAAAAGTTGATCCGGATCATAACCCTGATGTTACCCAGTATATCCAAATCTATAATATATACACAGCATATATTTTATAATATATAGGTAATCAAGGAAATCGTAAAAGTTGCGAAGCGCCTCCAGATTTCTTAATGCGTAATACATTAGACACTTTAAAATGCCATTTCACTTCCATATTTGGCATAATTCCACCGTAAACATGTTTATTGTCTCGTCGTTGGGATTGTAAAGCTTTTGGAGAGCTTTATGCGAAGTAATTTTAATGGGGACTTCGTACGTCGCTACGGCAGTTATTACATTTCCGTCCGTGACTCGGCGGCGATGAGTAAGTAGGTAACTAAACAATAATACTAAAATAACTTATTTGAATTTAGAAAACTGGAATGGGACCCCAGGGAGACGGAAGGCAACGGACAATCGTTTGAACCGTGGGAAATTGCTTAGCAAGCGCGTCTGCCTACCCCACTTTGGGATCAGAAGGCGTAAAGTATTTGTTTTTCTATTGCTTCTGAGCCTACTGAGAGCATTTATCTGAGCCGTAGGATTTAATGTCCCGAAACGGAAAAAATATCGACCTCGACAAACCCGACCAGCTGATGTTGCTTGTGTGTTTTGCTCTTGTGCTTTTTGTTATTGGTATTTGCTGATAATTCTGTATCTGTCCCAACTAATGCTCAAAAAATGTACAAAAAATGCTCGACGCAGAACGAGTTATTGAGTTCCATTCTTTTGTGCTTTGGAAATAAATGTCATTGTCAAAAAAATCAAAATTCTTGTTCTTCCATGTTTTGTTTTATGTAGTTAAAGAGCTCCTTCAAAGAATTCGGTAAGTTGTTTTTGTAAACGGTTCAACCATCTTTTGGCGGAGTTCAAAAACAAAAGAGCAATTCCACTATCACAACATCTAAGTACATCGTGTTTCGTGTGACGTTGCCTGTTTTTTATTACACAGAAGGAAACAGGAAAACTATTAGTCTTGTTACATTAACGCTGCGACACCCTGAAGTATTCCAGATTTGCATCATGTTTTATTTCCAAGTAAGTTTTTACGCTTAAGAAACACATTCATTATGTTGAGTAAACTTACAGTTACATCTGCAAAAGCTCAGTATACAGTACTGAGTCAATCAGTATTCAGTGGTATTTTTATTGAAATGAGAAATGGTCATGTCTACTCGTGACCACGAGCATGTAATTATGTCGAAACGTGGAGTAAAATATCAGAGGTAAGCTTGATTATTATTCGCGCCGATCGATGTACCCGGTACAAACATTGAGCCATATCTTGAGTTAATTTATAGATGCATCTGCAAAAGCTGAGTCAGCGAGACTGAGTCCGTCAGTCGTCTAAGGGTTAAATTCATCATCTTGAGAAAACTTAAATTATTTACACAGCCATGCTTTTGAATACAAATAAAATAAATAAATATATAAATACACTTCACGCATTTAATCCCATTTTGAATACAAATTAAACTAAAAGTCCTATAAGGTGCGAGTATCTGAACTGCCAAATTAAATGACTGTCAAATGAGGGTCATTATTAAATGGTGAGAGTCCGATAACACAATTATTCGATTCAGGACGTTTGCTTTTTATACCACAGTTTTTAAATATTCATACAAATTTTCTTGACGTTCTGTGGTGGGTTGGTTAATATTTATGTCTACTTTCAAATTAATTTATGGAGATTGACGTGTTATTAAACTAAACTAATAATTGCCGGAAATGTTACTTTCCGTTAGTCCTTGAGTGCACTTCTAATAGTCTGAAAATAGCCATGACCCATTTTTGTTTACTTTAACTTAATCTATAAAAATGATTCCCTATTTTCCTTGGTCACGGCATCATCATCATCATCACATCATCATCAGCCCATACTTGTCCACTGCTGGACATAGGCCTCTCCAATTGCACGCCACTGTGATCTGTTTTCGGCTTCTCGCATCCAGCTTCTGCCAGCCATCTTGCGTATATCATCAGTCCACCTTGCCTGAGGGCGTCCTACACTCCGTTTGCCGAGACGCGGTCTCCACTCGAGAACTCGTTTTCCCCAACGGTCATCGGTTCTACGGCTAATATGGCCGGCCCACTGCCACTTCAGCTTGCTAAAACGATGAGCTATGTCGATGACTTTGGTTCTCTGTCGGATCACTTCATTTCTGATTCGATCCTTCAGAGAAACGCCGAGCATAGCCCTTTCCATAGCACGCTGTGCGACTTTGAGCTTGTGGGCCAGCCGTGCCGTCAGTGTCCACGTCTCAGCTCCGTATGTCATTACAGGTAGGACACACTGATTGAAGACCTTTGTCTTCAGGCACTGTGGGATCGCTGATGTTAAGACTCGACGTAACTTCCCAAATGCTGCCCAACCCAGCTGAATTCTTCTGTTCACCTCGTCCTCGAAGTTGTTTCTACCCAACTGCAATGTCTGCCCAAGGTATACGTATTTTTTAACAACTTCGAGAACGGTGCCGTGTACTGAAATCGGTTCCGGTAGAACATGTTCATTGAACATGACCTTGGTTTTATCCAAGTTCATCCGTAGGCCGATCCGTAGAGAAGAATCAGCTAGGTCATTCAGCATCAGTTGAAGGTCCTGCAGCGTTTCTGCCATGATGACGATGTCGTCTGCAAATCGCAAGTGAGAGATGTGTTCGCCATTGATGTTGATGCCACGTCCTTTCCAATGCAGCGTCTTGAACATATCCTCCATTGCATTTGTGAACAATTTCGGGGAAATAACATCCCCTTGTCTCACTCCTCGATGCAATGGTATGGGACGTGTCTGCTGATTTTGTACTTGGACGGACATGGTGGCAGCCTCGTAGAGGCATCTTATCACTTGGATGTATCGCCAGTCAACTTGGCAACGCTGCAGAGACTCCAGAACGGACCAGATCTCAACCGAGTCAAAGGCCTTCTCATAGTCCACGAATGCTAGACACAGGGGCAGGTTATACTCTTCAGTTTTCTCTATGATCTGCCGCACTGTGTGGATGTGGTCTATGGTGCCATAACCGCTCCGAAATCCAGCCTGCTCCGGAGGTTGAAATTCGTCGAGTCTTCGCGCAAGACGGTTTGTGATCACTCTTGAGAACAGCTTGTAGACGTGGCTTAGAAGAGAAATGGGTCGATAGTTCTTCAACAGGGTTTTGTCTCCCTTTTTGAAGAACAGGACGACCACACTTCTACTCCACGCCTCCGGAGTTCTTCCTTCGAAGAGGACAGCGTTAAAAAGCTTTTGGAGCTCCCTCAATATCGGTTTACCTCCAGCCTTTAATAGTTCTGTTGTAACGCCATCCTCTCCTGGAGCTTTTCCGTTTTTGAGCTGTCTAAGAGCGATCTCAATTTCGCCAGTACTGACTTCTGGCAGGTCTTCGGTGGAGTGGCGTGTCAATGTGGCTCTAGAGTCCCCATTTTCGGGATCAGGGCGAGATGCATGCGATGCGTATAACTGGCCATAGAAGTCTTCAACCTCCGAAAGGACCGACGGCTTCGAAGTGACGACTTCTCCACTTGCTGTGGTCAACTTCGCAAGGTGGCTTCTTCCAAGAGATTGTACGAACACTTTTGACCCCCGATTCTGCTCAATCGCTCTTTCTATTGAAAGAGTATTGTAGCATCGGAGGTCGCGCCGCACGTGCTTACTAATCTCCTGGTTTAGAGCCCGCCTTGCGGTCGAAGTGACGGGTGGATTCTCACGTCGTTCCTTCATCAGCCGTAAAGTCTCCTCGGAAAGCTTTGACTTCCTGCCCTTACGCTGCATTTCACAAAATCTCGTACCCTCTTCCCTGAGGACCCGAGTCACATTTTCGAGGTTCTTGTTCACGTCTGCTGTGGTTTCCACGGCAACGAATCGGTTCTCCAAACTTAGCTGGAAAGCTTCGGATCCCATTATAGTTTGGAGCATGGTTGGTTGGAGCCTGGCTTTCATCAGACGGACACGTTCAGCCTTAAAGTTGATATTCAGAGAGCCTCTGACTAGTCGGTGATCGCTACCGGTATTAAACCTGTTGATCACAGAGACGTCTCTGAATATGTGCTTTTTGTTCGTCATGATGAAATCGATCTCATTTTTGGTCATAGTATCGGGGCTTTGCCAGGTCCACTTCCTTTGGGGCTTTTTCTTAAACCACGAGTTCATTAGAAATAGCCCCTCTCGTTCGAGGAAGTTTACTAGCATTTGCCCCCTATGATTCCTTGCTCCAAATCCATGGGATCCTACTGCCGATTCATTGCAATTCTGTACTCCCACTTTAGCGTTAAAGTCCCCCATAACAACGCTGTAATGTGTCTTAGTAGTGGAGTGGAGGGCCTTCGATATATCATCGAACAGGCCCTCCACCTCATCGTCCGAGTGTGTCGAGGTCGGTGCATACACTTGTACCACTTTCAGGCTATACCTCTCGGTAAGTTTTATGACAAGGTATGCTACCCTGTTTGACACACTAGACACTTCCACAACGTTGTTACACAGGGACTTATTCACAAGAAACCCAACGCCGCCTTGGGATTGTTGGTCTCCCTCGCGGAAGTACATTAGGTGGCCCGATTTGAGGGTAATGGTGTCCTCTCCCTCTCTTCGGACTTCGCTTAGCCCCAATATGTGCCACCTAATTTTCCCAAGTTCCACCTCGAGTTGTGCCAGATGCGAGTCAAGCCGTAGCGTGCGTCCGTTGTACGTCGCCAGGGTCAGTTGTTTGTGGTGGCCTCCCATAACCCGGAGATTCTTCGCACCCCCTGCTCCGCCGTTACCGTGGTCGCCACCGTGACCAGGAATAGCGGAGCCGCCGGGAACTGGGGGCCGTGGCCTTGTTGTGCTTATTATTGGAGGTAAATGCCCATAATCGCCACGCTGGGCAGGCGGGTTGGCGATCGCAGTGGGGTTGTGGTTTAACTCACAGAGAGCGCTGCTGCCCGTCCTCTGGAGGGTTCCCTCGGTCGTCTCTTACGACCCCCATAGCGGGAAAAGTTTGGCTGGGGTGGTGACACATGTATTCTATTCGCCGTCACCACACGCTGGGTCACGGCATCACGCGGCTGCAATGATTCGGTAAGTATTTTCTTTGTATCTTATTGTTAGGACAAGAAGATTGAAAGAAAATATTAAGAAAATTGAGCGGAAAATTACGCTAATTCGGATCAATATACTTAATTATGTATACTTAAGACAGGATAACGTCTGTCGGGTGTTCTAGTATAAAACTTATGTTTATCATCTACGTTTAATGTGGATTCAATGTTATGTGTATCTTTCAAGGGGTTACTAGATATAATCAAAACAACAACTTAATCTAATAGATGGCGCTGCAATACTACTAGAAATCATTTATGTCAAAAAACAGTATTAGTCCGATAATCTAGTTTACATAAATGTATATCTACGTATAATAATAGTAATCCAAGTTTAACGAAATATCAATAATTATAACAATATCCACTGAGTCGAGCTACAAAATGTCGCCCGTAGAATTTTTGTTACCATTTAAATTGGAAAGCACTTAACAAATTGCAGCTTGTTAAAGTTTACGGTGTTCGTGTCCATCGATACCTAACGAGCAAAGTTTTTTAATTAACAATTGTTGTTTATACAATTTCAAGACACTTTTTCATAGGCTATTTGTTCCCATAAAAGGATTTTATATAACAAACTAGGCACGTCCTACCTTTATGTTTTATCTTTTTAACTTAAGTGTCCAATGATTATTCGGCCACGACTATTCGAAAAGTAAAACATTTGTGCAGACACTTCACAGAAAACACTACCTAAAACATACAAGGATGTATGAAACATCTCACACACAACACCGTAGCGTCATCTAATGTAAAATTGTCGAACTAAATATCGTAACATCCAAGGATACGCCTCATTAGTTTAAAAGCATGTGCATACAAAGGTCCACAGCGGTATTGAAAATGAGCAACCGCATTTGCCCCGGTCCCGTCTTCCCGTTTTGAAGCTAAAAGGATTAAGATGAGATCAGCTTTTTTCTTACATTTTTTCTCTGTCATTGTCTATTAAGATAGCAATGGGATTTTGTAATGTTCATGCATTTCTCATGAATGTCCGTATCAAGTAGGGCAATACAAAATTATATATTTTATTATAAACACGGTTTTCTAAACAATCATACGGACCTACTAATATTAACAGAAATTATTTTGCACCTTCTTGTAGGCAGAGTTTAACTTATCGTTAAGAAGTTACTGTCACTGAGACGAATGTGTATCTCAGCATTTTAGATGATAAAACAAAAAAGGAGTATTATTAAGACTTTTCGACAAATATGTGGTTTGGTTTGGCTCCACCGTGTTTACCTGCCCTCTAACAATAAGATCGTTAAATTAAAATTTTGTTCACACTCCGATTCCTCCCACCTTCCAATGGAGGTTTTATGTCACCATTGCATTTGGTCTGTATTTCGTTGACACCGTGAGTATGCAAATAAAAACATTTTTTCCGGTTGAATTCGCTCTTGTATCGAAATATTTCCCTATAAGGATACATTAAATACTGTTTCCCAACAAACATAAAAATATCAGAAGAAGAAAATGTTGCCCACGGAAAAATTGCAATAAAATAAATAATTTTACGCGCCTAGACTTTGATACAGTGACATTAAAAATACAGCTTTATGAACTGTTTTATTTGAAGTGAAACCAGGTTCATTGTATATTTGCTGCAGCAGACAATACCAGGTTGCTGAGGCCTTCTACCGCAGATACAGTCAGAGTTTGACACGAATGCGTCAACTTCAGGTTTCATTTTCAAAGTAACTGCATGTTTCTAAGGGCCAAGATAAAGGTGCAATGTCACCTGTCACTCGAGAATAAAGGGTGCGAAATTTCAACAGTGCCTTCTTATTATCATGTCTGTAGCTCAGTTCTTAGAGTAATAAGCTAAAGAGGCAGCGGACAATCATGTAATGAATGTTGGGCGCCTACTCGTCAACTCATAACGTCTTTTCTAAAAGTAGCTTAGCATTTACGTATCTCTACGATATTCCACACAGTTACAAATGAATATCACCTTTATTTCAGTATGGGCTAACTCCCTGTCATGTTGGTTTAAATACGCTTGGTGAACCATGGGCGTCGCTTTGGGATTAATATGCTTGAAGTGTATTTTATTAAGTATCAAATGAGAAGCCTTTTTAACATGAGTAAATTAATTAATTAATTAAGAACATTACCTATATTTGACTAAATATTGAAAAAACAAACATAAATAGAATACCATAAAAACCACAACCACGGAAAACAAAGGTCGAAATCTACGTCAGGTAAATTAGTAAACACATAATAAGGTTGTTTGTTGAACAATTTCAGTAACTCAACGCATGTTACGGGTGGTTTGTTGTCGTATTGGGTGGAGTTGTTAATTGAATTTCGGAGCGTCCGACGAAAATTAGGTGATATCTGACCTGCCAGTTGATGGGATAATTTAGTTCTGCCGCAAAGCTTCCCGTGATCCTACTCTTGCTTATAGTTACGTTGGCGAATATTATGGAAATACAAGCTGAACGGCGTAAAGTTATTTTGCCATATGTGTCGATAAAAATAATGGTTATGACACACATTATTTTTTATTAGTGTAAATTAAGATATTTATATTTTTTATGTTTTCCATTAAAAATCACAATTAAAAACACTCACAGGCAGTGCTCAAAAAGGGTCGATAATCTAACAAAGATGTTTAACCCACCACGATAGGTCGTAAGTCAGTCACCATTTTAGAGGTCTGACAACAGTGCGTCGGATTTTTCTACGACAATCCCAAAAAAAATACTAACAATTCTTTTATGACAAGTAGTTGTGAAAAAGAGGTATATCTTCATCCAAACTTGGTTGCAATACACAACATATATTCACCAAAATAAGACAGCCGCTGCACGCTGCTCCCGTTCTTATTATTGGCAACCAGTCAGTTTCTATCCCATGTAGGTATAAAACAACCAGTTTCTAATTCTTCTTCATTTTCCAATGGCCTCATCAGAGAATTTGTCCAACAGACGATGGCCCTCGAGCGGCGCACATCACTCAACTCGCGCCATCTATTAGCGTGGACGCGAACTACTGCGATAACTGGTAATGGAGCGGTCGGCGGGTAGATTTCAATTGCCGCACTACTCGTTACGCGTTCGCACTCCACTCTCTGTTTATGGGCATTGTAGAACTCGTCTACAGTCAACCATTGTATATTTGACCGTGTTATTTTGAAACGTAAGTTTCAAAGACTTTTTGGTAACGACGGACTCAATTCATTTAGTAAATTAATTCGACACTGGAAAGCAATCAATAGTGAGTTTTGGTTATCTTATAACGAACACAAGCGGATCGTAAGAAAAGTAGTTCTACCATCTTCATCATCATGACGTCCACTGGTGGCGATAGCCATATTGACACAATAATTACCTACATATACTTTTTAGAAGAAAACTAAAATAGAATTGAAGGAAATTATCATAATTACACTACATTAACAGTATTCACATTCAAGGACATGTAATTTGTGTCCAAAACACGTTTTAATCAACGTCAAATAACTAGATACATGCGTATGGATGAAATGCTACACGATAGATGAGGATTTGTGCAATTAATTGGATACATTACCTTTAACTAACTAACTAACAACATCGGCAAATACGAATGCGGTGGATTGATTAAATTTTACTATGAAACCACAGCAAATGATGAGGTCAAACGGTGTGTGGGAAGCTAACTATTGTTTGTAGTCATAAGTGAGGTTGAAATTTGATGGATCTCTTATTATTAGACTTCGTCTGTAGTGTTGTATCTTCTTGGTGAGGTATGTGTAGATATCAAAATTAAACACACATCAAAAGTGTCTAGGGATCAAGAACATTTTTAACTCTAAAAAAATCTAATTTATTTAAATCAGATCTAATCTTCTGGATTGGTCTCCTACCTAATTCCCCATATCAATGACTTATCACAACATTTTGAATAAATTATGAATGAATTCAGTTTTTGTAAAATATATTCTTGATTGCAATCTTCTAAAATATACTTGATCCCTAGACATTTTTTACGTGTGTAGTGAGTAGTTACGTTCATGCCAAACACTTAACACCCATTAACGTGTTATTTAAAGTGCTAAAAAAAAGTTTGGTACCAAATTTCGTCTTGACTTGATGGATAATGTTAAATAACTAATGACAGACGAATTAAAGAAGTTCTTCATTTTAAAAATCCTATTTTTCATTTCAAACAGCTTTTGACCTATAGATGGAATCCAGCCGCCTGGTTTGATAAAAATTCTACGGGTGCCATGCGGTCTACTATGTACGAAATACGCTTGCCGATTATATTAGGTACTTGTTGAGCCGTGCCCGCGTCATACTCCATGAAATACTTTTGAATCACGCAACTGAGCTAGATATGTAAGTACCTGCCCAGGCACTAGGTACCTACATGTATTATTAAGAATTGTACGTACGAATGTTAATTTTCTTGGATTACCGGCAAACGTGTTTACATAAGTAATTCGTGTATTCCCTGAGGGTTACCTTAATTTGTGTGAGCGTAAAGTGATATTTGTTTTATTTTCAGCGTCACGTCGATAAACATGACGTAATTATAAACGTAGCCGCATCGGAATACCATTGTTAGTTTAGTATGTACTTGTAGATAGGCCCATATTATGTTACCCTTCGTTTATTCGCCAACTACAAAGCTAGGGAGTCAAGTACAATATGTTGCCTACTGTCTGAAAATAAAAAGTGACCACGTTTAAATATTGCTCGATGTCGACAAAATTCGATAAACATCATTGTAATTTTACAACAATAACCCCCTTACCGTTAACAGAAGTTGTCCAATTTGTGACATAATCAGTGTTTAATTATTTGACATTTTATTGACGTGATCAATAGACTAAACAGTATGAATCAAAACGGGCTGAAAATAAATCTTTAATTTATAAATGTCTTGTAATGGCGACTGAGCACGAGATGCACTTAAGACGTTTAATTTTACGTTACTTTGCCTTACACAATAACGGTCCAAAATAGTTAATGAGAGAAATCACGAATTATGAAATTCAGACCTACATACAGCCTAGTTACGAAATCATTATTTTGGTCATAGATTCCCTTTAACTTTTCTAGACACTTTGTGCATAATATGTGACCATATTATTTGGGATGTTGCTGGTAACAGTTACAATGAGATATTTTATATAAATAAATAAACGGTCATACGCTTGGTGGTATTTCACCCAACGTGACAGGGAGTAAGCCCATCGCCGTTATAGGGTTCACACACCTTTCATCACGATGTTGTCCCTCACCGTACGAGCGTTGCGTTGCGTACATAGGCTCTGAGAGTCACACACTGCCAGTAGCCGGACTCGAACCCGCGACCTCCCAGTTGCAAGTCAAGTATCCGACCAACTGGGCTACTGGACGTGTACCAATGGAACTCTTTTTCAGAGCCTATGTACGCAACGCAACGCTCGTGAAGGACAACATCGTGATGAAACCCGCACATCACAAGGTGTGTGAACCCTATAATGGCGATGGGCTAACCCCCTGTCACGTTGGGTAAAATACGCTTGGTAAACCGTGGGCATTTGCTTATTAAGAAAGTGCCTCTGCCTACCCCGCTTTGGGATTAATAGGCGTGAAGTGCATTTATAATATTTATAAACCTTGCGTATTGATTGCTTCCAGAGCGTCAAGGTAGTATTTTATCGATGAACTTCCAAAGATGTCAACAATCCTCCAAGCAAGATCGAGATGTAGTTATATGTATACGAAAAGATATGAAACATCAGTTCAACAGGTTTTCCGAAGATCTGTTTGCTCGGATAGACACGCGCCTTCCACATGGACAGGCGCGGCTGATGTTAGCCTACTTTAGACAGCGGCTGTAAGTAGATAACACCACACAAGCTTCACGCATGAATGAATGCACTCTTTCGAGGTTTACGTAGAAATAGGTGCTGGGAATAACATGATCGTAGATTAGCTCTACATGGGTTCTTGGAGTGACTAGTTTTTATGTTATATTCATGCTAACGTAAATTTCCATTAAGGTTTTTGTATTAGTATATAAAAATGTGGAATTACTTCAATGCTTTTACGTAACAGAGGCTTTTACGCATTATCTTTTGTACTTATTATTATTCTTCATTTAAAAAAAATATAATTGTAATATTTTATTAATAGTAGAAAACACACAAAATCATTGATTGATTTGATTCCAAAGCCGAACGACTTTGCAAGATTTCACGAAATAGCTATTTATTCCTATGTATTCCTCAATTATTCATTTTTTGCGTGAAAGTAAGCGAATTAAATTGTGTCCACTAACAAAATTGTACTTTTCAAGTCACTCTACATGTCAGTCCACTATCAGTGGCCAGTGCCGAAGACGCACGAAGAAGTCTAAAATTATTAATTCAAAAGAGTCTTAAAGCACTTTGCTTATAGTCGTTGTAGTTAAAGCGCGGAGAGTGTCCCTAATGTCCATAGTGCCACCTGCCTCCCTAGCGATTACGAAGAAAACGACACTGCGATTTACTGAAATAAGCAAAGTCGGTCGCAGCGTGACTTAACACCCAGTCACATAACATATTTGTTTTATGTGGTGTTTTTCTTGACGCGTGTGCTAAAGTTTCTGGTTTTCTTCCAGACGTTGAGGGCGTTGCGAGTGACGTTTTATTGTGAGTGAAAGTGGCGTAGGTACCTGCATCCATTCCAAGAAAGAACTGTCAAAATATATTTGGGTGTTACTAAAATATCGCATCAATCTGTGTCGGAATGGATTAATTGACGTCGATCAATAGCTTCCACCAAAGCAATCCATCGACTAATCGTTAATCGTTCGATCGTCAATCGACCGTCGATTGAGAATCGATCGATTGTTCTAGTAACACTCTAACGCGCTGCGATTTGCTGAAAGAAGCGTCGAAACATGACATAACAGCCAATGCGTCTATGCCGTGTCATCTTTCACACACATGCTTCCGGTTTTCTTCTAGACATTGAGGGCGTTGTGAGTAAACATGATTGTGGGTAGAGGAGGCGTACCTGCATTCATTACGGCCAAAGAGCCAGGCCTCGTGGCCCCAACCGCATAACTGGAATTTGCGGTAAGCAATTCCTGTCCAAGAATCCATCATAACCTGAGCTGAGCATTTCATTCGCAACAGCTGTTACAGAATATCCAACATCGTCTAATATAAGCAAGTACGATCACAAATGACAAATTAAAACAATGTGACATTAAGTAGGTGACATTGTTTTTTGCAATTTAAATAATATAATAATTTTGTTGAACACATACATTTTTCGGGAATTTTGCTATTATACATTATTATCTAAGTGTCTCTACCTTTTTAGGTTCAATACTTTTTAATGAAACCTACGAGTGTGCTTTTATGAAACACAATGTATTTGTCTAATTATGCATGAGGTTCGTAGCACACGAATTTTATATCAGCGTTACTCTAGATCACTCATGTCTACAATTTTCCAATAAGTTTGTGTCCAATTGTCACATAAGAATGGTTTCACACTTGCATTAGCTACCTATTATAATTAGCTTACATAGCATATTTATCCGTAGGTGTAAAAGAGTACGCGTACACTCATGTCGTAATCAGAACCTATAAAGTTTGAAGTAACTTTCTTTTACGTCACTTTTCGCAAAACTGCCACAAAAAAGCTCTCCATACAATATTGAAATCAAGCGTAAACAAAATTATACCAATATGTATCTGGCAATTTCACCATTTCAAAAGAATCTATCGCTCTATATTTTTACCGTCATGTTTAAGAATCATTCG
>SJJU01003136.1:0-21253 GCA_012932125.1 Conopomorpha cramerella
CACATTAGACGCTCATGCAAGCGTCATTCAATTCCATCAGTCATGATTTATGGAATGACTACTAATACTAATTCAAATATCATTCACTATATTAGACCATAGGAAATCCGTCATTCACAATCATGACTGTGGTAAAACTGAGATCAAAACGTATCGTCTAAGGGTTAACCTGACGTGACTGGAGGTGAACCCTACCCTAGACGATAAGATAGAGTTACAATTTTGAAGACACTAAAAACAATAAAGCTTGGGATTAAAAGGCGAGAAGTGTATTTAATATTTAAAAACAATAATCAAATGAAAGAAAACACATGGCCTAATTTAACTTTGGATTCATATTATGGGACGTAACGGAAGCTGCTCACTAGACACTCTGATAAATTTTCTCACAAACATTGTTTTTTTTAATAAACAATAAATAAATAATTTAAAACAACACACAAACATTGCCTTCATCCTATGTTAAGTAGCTGAAGCACTTGTGTTATGGAATTCAGACAACGAAATATACTTAGTTTTTTTTTCTCTTTTATAAATACATACTTATATAAATAAATAAAACACCCAGACACATCCAATAAGAGCTCATCGCCTAATTACCTGTCAGCGGTAGGAATCGAACCCACGACCTTACGGAATAGAGGCAGACATGCTGACCACTACACCAACGGGCCCGTTTTGTTTGTTACGTATCGTTCACGTAGACATTTTACATGGTAGATCCGCTGTATAGTTATGCAATAATTATTATTGTGTCCAGTTATAATTATCTTGATCTAAAATCGCTCGCTGTCACTGTCATTCCGTAAACACTCGAGCTGATTTTTAACTTTGTTATCATAGCGCTAATTTACTGCAACAACGCGACGTATGTCAAAATGTGACACTGTCGAAATAACAATCTTATTACTATTACTAAGGATTCTTTTTACAATAACAAAATATTTTGAACCGTCGCGTTGTTGCAGTAAATTAGCGTAAATCGTAAACTTGAGCGTTGTACGGTTGTACGCAGCCGGCAAAGAAAGTGGGCTATCGATGTTGGTGATATTTCCTGTGTCACTAAAACATCACGACGGTAGAGTTGTTATATTGTGACAAGTAAACAAATAATCTTAATACACACATCAAACGTGTCTAGGGATCACATTTTTGGAAAGTACATTTTAGAAGATTGCTATCAAGAATATATTTTACATAAAACAGTTTTAACAAAAAAAGAACCGACTTCAACCCGTAAACTGAAAAGTAAAAAATAAATTTACTTCTTACAAAGTAATACGTATTTTCATTTAAGTTGTTTAATAAAAATACCTAATTAAATAATTATTTTTAAAATATTGCTTTGCTACGGAGGCTGATAGTACTCTAGGTACCAAACGTTGAAATGTCAAAAAGGACTTCCTTGCCAGGTTATTGACCGAAGAAAAAACGGAAGAGTTACTCAATTGGATGAGTATATTTTTTATGTTTACGGTGTGTAAAGGGACCCCGAGCAATTGTCTTAGAGACGTTGTTGTGCTCGTTAATATGAACAACTGTTTATGTGTGTACCTGTAACTTGCTCGGGGTCCTTTTACACGCATTATGTACAGGTATCTGATATTTTTTTAAATGGAAATGGTATAACCCGAAATTCATAAAAAAAATACACATCACAGCCTTTAATCCCAAAGAGGGGTAGGCAGAGGCACTTGCTAAAGCAAGTACCCACGGTTCACTAAGCGTATTTAACCCAACGTGACAGGGGGTGAGCCCATCGCCGTTATAGGGTTCACACACCTTGTGGTGTGCGGGTTTCATCACGATGTTGTCCTTCACCGTACGAGCGTTGCGTTGCGTACGTAGGCTCTGAAAAAGAGTCCCAATGGTACACGTCCAGTAGTTGGACTCGAACCCGGGACCTCCCGGTTACAAGTCAAGTATCCGACCAACTGGACCACAGACGCTCTTCATATAATATCCTTATTATTATCATTCGATCCCAAATAAATTTGGCAAAAAAATCCAACCTTGAGGGTACAAAAAGAGGGGATGATTGATTGTTCACTCACTGATTGGAATGTAAGACCACGCATAACTTTATTGTTTTTAAACCGAATTTGATGATTCTTATTTGTTAGAAAGAGGATGTTTCAGAGGTGGTCCCGTAATAAGGATCTCAAGGTGCGATGACTTCAGACCATAGAAATCGAGGGGCACTTTAAAAATCGTGCGAGCTCCTGGTATTGGTTGAAGTCGGTCCTATTTTCTTTTAATTTATCTTTTGAGTGTTAGATGTTCATGTAGACGTTCATGGAATTAATAAGTACTATAGTAGACCGAGGCGAATCGGATCACACTAAGAATTTGGAAAATATTTCATATGGGGCGGTTCCGAACGCAACCAGGGAAGGGGAGGAATAAAGATGTGTACCTATGGTTGCGTTCGGCAACGCGCGGAATTTTAAATATTTTTCAAATATTTATTGTGATCCGATTCGCCTATTGATTCAAATTATAATCTTGAACAAATTTATAAGAATCGTAAAGAGACGTTGATGAAGTGTGTCATTTACAGATTTATGTGTCCAAATCATTGGAAGGCTGGACGATAAGACATTGAACAAATCACACCTTTCATTTTTTTTTAGATACCTCATTTCCAACTGACAAAACAGCTACGTAATTGCTGGCCACGTCATAGAGACAGAGAACAAGATAACCGATCTTGCAACCGCGAGGCGTAGGTAACATCTCGAAATCTAGATTTATAATTTTTGAACAGCATTTTCCTTGTTTATTTCCAGTCACGATTCTACTTTCAAAATGGCGCGTTTAATGAATGGTAGTAAAAAATAAAAAAACGTAGCAACAGTTACAATCTCTTGTAATAATAACAACATTAACAACAATTATTCAATAAATAAATCAACTACAACAGGGACACAGTTGAAAATGACTTACACATTAGTTAACAACATTATTTACAGCACACTCACACAGACAGATGCATTCCAATTTCGAAATAATCGTTGGAACAAAGATGGCCGAAATCGGATTACCTACAATATGTATCTACAAGAAACAATCAATGAAATCGTGAATGGAATCGAACACTTTTTGACTGTAATGCGTCATTGATGCTTATTGATTTAGAAAAAGTGAATAACAGAAACAAAAATTAAAAAGAAACATTTGTGGCCTAATTTTCTCGACTGCCAGTTTAAAAAATGCGTAGTTATTAACGCAGTAACAGTTTGAAGAAATTCTTACTTCATATTCACAATCTCACTGAATTAAAGCCCTACTCATCACTAGAACCACTTTAATGGTCTTTGTGGTGATGAATGGTCTTGTAGATGGGGATCTTGACGGGGTAAGGCTGAGGCACGTGGACTGTCACAGTCTTCTCCACCTTGATCGGGACATGTTTCTCCACCGGGTAGGGGACGTGTTTCACCACAGGGTACGGTACAACCTTCTCAATGGGAATATTGATTTCGGTCTCGACAGGAACAGCCACTGGCTTGTGAATAGGAACCTTGACAGGGTAGGGCTGGGGTACTCCAACGAGGATCGGCTTAGGCACATTCACTTGGATCGGCTTGTGAACGGGGACAGTCACGTATTTGTGCTGAGGGAATGGTGCAGGATGCTGAACATCGGTGTGTTCTCCGACGGGAACAGCCTCGTCATGTCCGGAGAGACTGCCATAGCCGCCATGACCGCCTTCATCATTGCCTTCCGCGTTCTCCTGTTCATGTCCGAACTCATGACTGATGTCTTGAAGGATGATTCCTTGTCCGTGACCGCCCTGATGGTATCCCTGTTGTCCCTGGTCCTGGTGACCCTTGTCATCACCGCCAGCGGCGTGCAACTCTTCAGCAGCTTGGAGATAAGAGTCAGAATTGCCACCATGTCCGGATGCACCGTAAGACGAAACGTCACCCAAACCGCTCACGTCGAAACCCCTAGCCTGACCGTGATTGGCCTGACCATGAGCAGAACCGTCAAAAGACTGGGCTTCATGCGCGGGAGCGGAGAATCCGTGTCCAGCGAAAGCAGCACCGTAATCCAGGCCTTTCAGAGGTTGGAAATGAGCGGTGAAATCGTGTCCAGAAGGTGCTGAGCCTTCATGGCTCAGGGCAGCAGCGAAATCGTGACCGCCGTGTCCACCGTGGGACTGGAAGGCTTTCTCGTGCTGGAAATCCTGGGCGTTCAATTGGGGATGGTAGTTTTGACCGTCATTGTTGCTGTGGCTCTGGTACTGGTGGGAGTCTCCGTGGGATGGGGTGTCCTGAACGTTTTCATGGGTCTCGTAATCGCCGTGAGGCTGGAAATCCTGCTGCGCCTGACCACTGGGTGGGGCGTAGTGGTATCCCGAGGAGCTTCCTTCGCTGGCGAGGGTGGAAAGCCCGAAATGATGGTGCGGGAAGCCGAAGTCAAAGCCGGCCTTGCTTGAGGCAACTGCCAGGGCGAGTATGCATATCTGGAACAGGAGAAAACAGTTAAGAGTTTTGCTTACATATTTATTATTATAGGGATAAACAACTCATACCATTATTATCAAAATATTCATGATATTTTATGCAAAGATCGTAAATTTCATTGAAAGCAGGTTTAAAACTATTCTTTTGGTCTATAATAATAAGTCACTCAATAGCGGGTATTCAATTAAATTCGATTCGGTTATTACTACACACATCAAAAGTGTCTAGGGATCAAGAACATTTTTAGCTGTAAAAAAATCTAATTTATTTCTATTTATTATAATCATCTTTATCTAGACTCTTACCCCCTTACCAATAAACGCCTTTTTACTTACACAACTGTCATTACAGGTCTACTTGAACTGGTTATTCCGTATTTGACATACAACTGACAAGTTAAGTTGAGCTTTGTGTATCTTCTAAATAGCAATTCCGCCATTATTGGTAAGGTCCTTAGAAGGGTCGGAGTCCTACAAATATTCTGACATGATGTAAATCCTACCTACCTATATGTAAATCATTTGCATAACTTTATGCATCGTTTTATAAATGTCTTCCACTTTTTGTCCACATCAAGTATTGAATACATCCTGCAGTATTGCAGACGCTTCTTTAGTTTTTCCGATTAAGAGCTCATTTAAAATCGCTTAAACGATAAAAAAGTCCTTCCTTAGTACTTAAGGGTAACTCAAAGAAAGCTTTGAGGAAACATACTATGAATATGGTCCCCAATATCCCCATTAAAGCTTTAGTGACGAGCATTCGTTGTTATGAACGTTTTATCCATTTAAGTCAGTCATATTGTAATTTAGCGTCAGGTGAACGGTTGTGAAATATCCCGAGATTATTATTACGTCCATACTTATTTCAAAACTGTTTATAATTTCGTGTACGCTAAATTTGCGTGACAATACTTCGTGTTATAACTACATGAGTATTATTTAGTTGTTAAAAACAAATAAATTTTATATTAGCAAAAAAAAAATTGTTCTGGCCCACTAATCGGCGCAAGTGAATGAAATCACGAGCAAATTGTGTACCTACTATGACAATCATCATCATCAGCCCATATTCGTCCACTGCTGGACACAGGCCTTTCCAATTTCACGCCATTGTGATCTGTTTAAAACTAGACCCTGATTCAATCAGTCAGCCCCCTTTCCCTTCACAAACGTGTATGTAATAATGCATTAAACTGCACTTGTCCAAATAAAAATGATTCACAATGAACTCGTGCGCGGAATTACCTAGGCACCTTTCTCCCGTATCTCTTGTACTTTTGCACCATCAGAGCTAGCCTTCTCACTACACCGCAGTTCAACTTAAAATGGTCCTATTACCACATTCACTGCGCTCTGCAAAAACGTACCAGACAAAAACTTGTTTTATCTATAAGCAATCGATGTCGCTATATATTTTGGTCTAGTTTAATGATAGTTGTTGAAAGTCATTCGGGCGTTATTTAATATGTTATTACTTGCCGTGGGGTCGTTGACCCACCGCGAAGGTTGTTTATTTTATGTGTCTTCTATTAAATTCACTTTGCTGGTGTATACGACGCGTGGTGGTCTGGAGCGTCAAAACGGTATAAATACTCGGCCGGGATGGACGAGTGGTTGGGATATTTGCCTCTAGGATGACAGTCGTGGGTTTGAAAACCTCCTCTGATGCTAATGCTTTACAGATGAGCAACAAATACCTCAGTACTTGGGAGAACTAGAGAAGGCATGCGGTTTGACAAAATGCGCTATATTTTAGTGTTTTTTTTTCAGCACAGTATAATATTTTCAGTTGGTTTCACTCTAATAAGAAGTTTCGGTAAGTGACAGTGTTAAACTCTCCATCGAAAAATTGTCCTAAATTTATTTCCGCGGATAGCTTCTTAACAGCTGAAACGAATAGGAAAAAAAAACACTACATTTTAATAGGATCAGACAAGGTTCTTTCTCTATATGATTATCAATATTTATCATACTATTTTTTCTCTGTTGAGATGTGCATGCGTAATGAATAAATATATCCTATATTACACACTGTACATTAGACATGAAAAATTGACAACTGTAAGATGTGGTGAAGGCGAATAGAATACACGAAACCACCCCAGTCCAACGTTTTCCGTCGTGGGGCTCACGGCGAGGCAACCCAGAGGGAACTCTCCAGAAGACGGACAGCAGCGCTGTCTGTGATTTAAACCACAACATCATTGCGATTGCCAACCCGCCTGCTAAGCGTGGCTATTATTAGCATTCCTACCAAATGATCATGGAAATCATTGGGTCAGGCCCTCGTCCAGCAGTGGACGTCATGTGGCTGACGATGATTCATATTTATTACATTTGTTCGTTGATAACTTCGTCGTTTATGAACTGGTTTCGATGATTATTTTTTGTTAGAATAAAGATATTAGTATAGGACGATACTCATCTAGCAGTGGACGATGATGATGATGAGGATTTCAAAACGCACAGTAGTAGTTAACAATGAAAACATAAAGAAGTAATAGTCCACGAAACCATAATCATAATTATTGTACTTATGTAAGAAGTAAAACAACGCGTTCCAATCCGCCTCGCTGCGCTGTCTACGCAAGTTTATGTGACGAAAAAATTACCTTCCGGTATATTGTCACTGTCAAATTGTTACCAACAATACACAGAATGGACACGGATAATATAAGATGAACAAATATCTAAACATAACTAACGCTCACTCAAAGTTTACTCAATGAAATAAGTGGAGCGTGACGCTTTAGTCACGAAATAAGGAACAAAAAAATAACAACCTGAATGTATCTTTTAGTTCGCGGTGTGAGCTGAGCTGGCGTCGCGTGTGCGCTCTTACGTAGTGTAGCTCAGTTTACTGTGACGACGTGCGGCTTAGCTAGCTCGCCCCAGTACAGTCGTGTACAAGCTGAGCTGTACAGTTCGCAGTGTGAGCTGAGCTGGCGTCGCGTGTGCGCTCTTACGTAGTGTAGCTCAGTTTACTGTGACGACGTGCGGCTTAGTAGGTCGCCCCAGTACAGTCGTGTACAAGCTGAGCTGTACAGTTCGCAGTGTGAGCTGAGCTGGCGTCGCGTGTGCGCTCTTACGTAGTGTAGCTCAGTTTACTGTGACGACGTGCGGCTTAGCTAGGTCGCTACAGTACAGTCTTGTACAAGCTGAGCTGTACAGTTCGCAGAGTGAGCTGAGCTGGCGTCGCATGTGCGCTCTTATGTAGTGCAGCTCAGTATTCTTTTATTTATCCAAATCATAACAATTTGAGACAAAAGTATGAAAGCTATTTGGGAATTTGATAATGTACTTTGATCGGAGTCGTCGTAGCTTGAGTTAACTTGTATGTGAAAAGGTGTGTGAAGATAGACTTTTCTGTCCTAACAAACGAATGTGTTTTATCAATTTAAAAGAACGCTTTAGATGTCAATACGATTAATATTTTTTTAATTATTAGCGACCGAATAAGTTAAACTGCATGTCAGGGTCATCCTGGATAATATCAAACACGTTTATTAAAAAAAAAAATATGTCATAAATTTTAGTTACGTCCATAAATACGTTCACGTTCGTAATCCGCAAAAGGGGGTGGACGGAGCCTTAGGCGCACAAGAACTTTTCAGCCACATTTAGCATAACAGACAGGTAGGTACAGTTTACAGCTTTAGAATTAGTATACTTAACTGGAAACTATTTTATGCTGCTATCCTTCTCAGATGACTTACTGAATGAGTATGACAGAACTAGAAAAATACTCGTTACCAATAATAATAAAAATAATGGACATTCACAAGTAATTTCTATATCAAATAAAAACAAAAATAATTGGATATCGTTACTTTCGGTACATAAACGCAGTCACGTCTCAGTAATTAATTTGGTTTAGTAAAAAATAATTAAAAAAGATTGTAATCGATGTCCAGACGTACCCAAACCATTTCCTAAAGAGCTCTTCTTATTATAAGTAACTAATTCCTTCGGGTTTAAGTTAAACAAGTGAAGTTTTTCATGACCGAAAGCAATGACGAATTCTAAAGCAACAATTTGTCATTAATTTGTCACGCTGTGCTTTTTCTCTCGAGATGGGTATTAAGTGACACCTACCTCCACGCTGTGCAATCATATAACTAGGCGCCTTGTAAAAAAGTTTACTGCGTTGTAGTGGCGAAGCTAGCGGGTAAGCCGGTAGTACAAGACAGGCCTATGCCAGGCACATTAACAAATATTTTCAAGAAAATTACGTAGCGTAGGGACTTATTATAGTTCAAATAAGTATGACGGATCTCATTGGGGGAGGCCCTCGTCCAGCAGTGGACGTTATGTGGCTGATGATGATGATGAAGTAAGACAAATCAAAAAATCTAAATAAGAATTGTTTAAGTGCCTATTTTTCACTACCGGTTTACCTCCTAGCTTCGCCACTACTGCGTTGTAATAATGGGTGTTTTCTCGTCTATCTTTATTGTCCAATTTACTGCTTATTACAATATAGGAGGTAGTATAGATGCTAAAACTAGTTTTTTTGCAAGAATATCCGAAAACCGTAGGTAACTCTATGAGGTTTCGTTACCTGTTATGGAAACATTGCGAAGTCGATGATAAGTAATGAGAAAATGGTTGTCTGTTATGCCGGTATTTTTTTATTCCTGACGTCGGTTAAAAAGTTGACAAGCTTTTAATATTGGTCGCAGCAATGTCAAAATTATGGTACAAAAACATTTTTTTACGTGACAACGTCAAACATTGCAGTAGTAGTAGTACACTCGCTTGCGGAACGGGACAATGACGTCATCTTTTTCGTGCATGCAGTCCGTAGTATCGAGTTATTAAACGTTGTCATGTCAAAAAATGATTTTGTACACTAATTTTGACATTGCTGCAACCAATATAGGGAATCAATCAATAATAATCAGGAATAAAGAATTTAAAATTTGATTATAAATTCTTATTTTTATCATGTTAGTCTCTGAGGACTTTCCACTAGGTGAACTAAATACGATGATTCTTTGTTTGATTACAAAGCTGATGCTTCCCGTAAAGTTATATTTCAAATTGTTTAAGTTCTGATACCCATTATCAGAACCATACCGCATTTACTGGTTGAATTCGGTTCATTTTTGGTCAGTCATTTCGCGTTGCTTTTTTGTTCGTAACTGGTTACTTATTCCATTGTCTTTTTGCAACTAGTTATTATAAAACAGATTTCTCCATCTTATTTTATATTTATAATACAACAATGTAACAATATTTTTGTCACCGTGAACAATAGAGATGACAATTTTTTGTTTCTCTTTTGTTCGGTTCGTAATATTTTTTAGAGGTTTTCCCACGTTTTTGCGTAAACCGTAAAATTAAAGAATCGGGGAATTACATTGTAAGTGATCACGTTTACCGTACAGGTAGAATATTACATTTTTAAACAACTCTTTTAGAACACTTTGTAAAGTGCAAAAGTTATTGCAAAGTTTTCTTTTCTGGTAGGTCAGTGAATATGTTTTTATCTTTCCTACATACATACATACACTTCACGCCTGTCTCCCAGAGGGGTAGGCAGAGACTACAGATCTCCATTTGTCACGGTCCTGACATACCCCTTTCGCTTCATCTACATTCATACACCTTTTACATGACCTCCAGTTTCGAGTACTTTTCACGCCACCTTCGGCCAGGACATCACCAATCTGGTCAACAAACAATTTTATCATTCACAGTTTGGGTTTTTGGACAAATAGTATGTTTATCGTTAATATGTGGCTAGTACTATGACCTAATTGTCCCGCTTTATACTCCAATTATCCCTTATCTTCTGTTTTATAAAACCGCTACGATATATTATATTCAAACAAGTAAAGCTAAAAACAGTTTAAAAGAGAGTATATATGGTAAGGTAGAGAAGGGACAGTGACGGCTTTCCGTGAAGGAATCAAAGTATCATATACATATGAGAGTAAAGTAAAAACTTTCGATTATTTATAAAATTATGATTAAGATAAATATCACCAGCCCAGCCCAACATTTCCTGTCATGGGAGTCGCCACGAGGTGACCGAGGGAACTCTCCAGAGGACGGACAGCAAAACTCTCTGTGAGTTAAACAACAAAACCACTACGATCGCCAATTTGCCTGCTAAGCGTGGCGATTATTGGCATTTCCCCCTAAAATAATCATGGAAATCATTGGAGGAGGCCCTCGTCCAGCAGTGGACGTCATGTGGCTGATGATGATGATGATGATATATCACGATTACTTAATACTTTTGACTACACTTTATAACTATTAATATTACTTACAAGCAGCCCAGCGGGCTCTGTGTTAAATTGTTTGTTTATAATATCGTTCCTTTTATTATTCCAATATTTAAGATATTTATCACATAAAATCGATTTAAAATGCAACGTGTTTAACTCGAATCGATGAGTCGACAAAATACCGATTCCGTTAACTGTATCGTTCGAATCGAACGTAATTTTCTATTGTATTGTACCAAATAAAATGGTATTGATATTCTTTTAATTTTTGATACGAACAATGGCGTTAAAATGTTGTAAATTCAATAGTTTCTCTGTGGTATATCAATTATTGTATTTTATATGGGCACGCAGTCGTCGTTATACAGGGCGCCTGTAAAATGAGAAAAAACTTCTAGTGTAGATTTTCGAGCCCTAAAAGTTAGTCTTATGTGATTCGGCTTAGGTATTTTCGGAATTAATTAAATTTAAAATTGTAGATGAGTGGCATACCTAGAGATGCGACCTAAAATATTTAGATGTCATAAAAAATTGTCAAAATTTGCTTAAAAAAAATAAAGGGATTAATAAATGGTTTGGATGTTTGATCTTTCAAGTTAATAAAGGATTTCAATGAAATTTTACAATAATATACCGAGTAACACTGTCTGGGTTCATACATATGAATTAAAAAAATATACGCGTTGTTTCGTTGGTCAAAATATACGTAAGTGAATTTATTTATTTAATATGTATAGCCAACAAGGTCATAACCTAAACATAACAGTACTTAAAAAACATAAAAAAGAAATCACGGCAAGTGCCGTCTTAATTAGAGGCTACCACAACATGACACAAAGGACAAAAAAGTCCTTATTCTGAAACAATGGATTTTGCTCAAGTGTCGGTGTTAATGTTACGCGGACGCAACCGCGGGGCGTTCACACGTTAAATATAAACAACTAGTGGGCTCGACAGACGTTGTCCTGTCTTAACTATTAATATGAATATCTAGGATTGCCTGTGCCCAGCAGTGGATGTCATTTTTTTCTTTCATAAGAACCTTCTGCTGTCATTAATAAGCACAACAAAGAAAGAATTAGCGAAATCGGTCCACCAGTTCCGGAGTTATGGAATGACAACGAAAAGTGCCTTTGATTTTTATATAATAGACTAGTGGACTCGACAGACGTTGTCCTGTCCTAACTATATCCAGGGTGGCCTGTGCCTAGCAGTGGATGCCATTTTTTTCTTCCTTAAGAACCTTCCGCTGTCATTAATAAGCACAAAAAAAAAGAATTAGCGAAATCGGTCAATCCGTTCCGGAGTTATGGAATGACAACGAAAAGTGGCTTTGATTTTTATATAATAGACATAGATATTCTTCCATTATGAATAGTTACATGTAAACAGCATTGCATAACGTTATTAGGATAAATTCAAAACAAAACCTCGACTTAATCCACTTACTTAGACTACTTAAGTAAAAGTGACGAGATTGTAATCCGCTTGCCTTTTACTTCGATGCCTTATTAGGCCTCGCCTTAAGTAGAGATTGAGGAAGTTCCAGGTACAGTTATCCAAGAATCTGGTTTACCACACTAAGGTGTAAATTCTTACGTATGTCCTTAGAAATTAAGGTTCATTTTTTACTTGACAAAATATAACAACTGTACCTTTTTGATGTTTGGGAGTGTCTTCTAAACTGTTAGACTTCTTTTTTTTAATATTCATAACAAAGTTTAAAAAAGATTGAAACTGTTACGCTGAAAATAGTCCTTGATTGTATTCATACTGGCACAACATAATTTTAAAGAAAAATAAAACCGACTTTATTAAATCATAAATACTTTTGTTGTCTTCTCATAGATGCCATTGTCGCAACTGAACCAAATTTAAATGGGACCAAACGGAAAGCACCAGCTTTCAAACCAAAAATGTATCATCTAAATTGGTCCACCCAGACAAGTTTTGGGGTAACTAGTATAACAAAATACCAACGAAGAACCTCGTCCTTTTATGTGAAAACGGTTAAATAAAAGTTTTTCTTGATGTACTCACTACAATAAAGAAAATAGATATATTTTTATAATATAGAGATATTATTATACTCTCTATAATAAGAATTATCGTATTTAAATTAGTTCAATCGGAAATCTGAATTGATAATCTTTGCCAAATTAACTTACATTGAAATAAAATGTCTCATTTCGAACTTAAAAAAATATGTTGGGAATCAAAGTTAAAATATGTAAATAGAATTTACATCGGGGTCTAATAGTGGCTCCAAATGTACTGTTCTGTTAAGACGTAAACATATTCAAATTCAAATATATATCAAACATATATATCATTTAATAAGCGACATCTAAAACTAAACTCATAACTGCAAGTAAAATATTCGTCCCAGATTACTGTCGCTGGTTAGGGTGCCGATCGTGAAATCATGATCGAAAACCGGCAGCATTTCCGCGTAGAATGGCAATACTGCTTAATAGGTAATGTCCCATATTTCAAATAGCCTAATTTTACTTTGTGAGTGAGTGCGTGCATATGTACTGAAAAGTTCAGCACCTAATGACACAAAACAGACGAGTACTATAATTTTTCAAAAAAAAAATATAAATAAAAAATATATTTAAGGGTCGTCATACATTACTTCGCGTACACAAACACTTTGAAAATTCGCCACCAAAAAAAACTCAGAAAAGAGAGAACTTTTCACACAAAACGTAAACTAACACTGTTTCTCCACGCATCGCACTGGTAATGTATCACAACCCTAATTATAGCTTTTCCGTTGTCCACTTACAAAGGTCTTCATGTCGTCGGGCTTGGTTAGGTGCTGTCACACCACCGGTAGTTGACGTTCGAATGATGGCTCCATAACGCTACAGTTAGTTTTTATAACCCCGGAAGGGATGGCTAGAAAGGCTCCGCCGATTCCAGTAGTCTTAGAGAGGTGCAAGCGGCGGTGGCGGCTGTGACGACGCAGCCGAAATTCGCACTCCGCTTTTCGGAGATCCGCTGTGGATAGGGTTGGTTTTGGTATGATCGTACGAATGTGCATTTGTTTCTTAATGTTTAGTCCTGCCAATGTAAGTACCTCTCGAAAGCTTTAAGTCGTCCCGCCTGTATGAGGCTAAGCTTGACGTCTGAATTCTCTTTCTTTTGACAAAAGACTGATTTTAATCACGTTTATTTGTATTAATAAGTAATAAAAATAATATTAACAACTTATTTTGACAAGTAAAAAAGGTTTCTGTCTTTCCGTGCAAGGATTTACTCTAACCCCCTTAGAAATAAACGCGTTGTCACTTAAACAACGTTTATTACAGGTCTACTTGAACTGGTTATTCCGTATTTGACATACAACTGACAAGTTAAGTTGAGCTTTGTGTAAATTCGAAATAGCAATTCCGCCATTATTAGTAAGGCCCTAAACATTTACATTATTTAAAACAGAAAACATTATTGTAACAAAACAAATCCATTCATGGACCAATCGAAAACAAATCGACGCTACAGCTAGATAATGCCGACGACGACGGAACCAATGCGATAAATCCTCAAACGCTTTGCTATTAGATTTTATCAGCCCCATTTATAGACGGCACAACGACCCGTGCTTTAACAGATACTGAAATGAAGGACTAGATAAGGTAAACAAAATAAATATATACGTACCTACCCTCTGTAAGAATGCACACGTGACTTCAGCTCAGCTCACACTGCGAACTGTACAGCACAGCTTATACACGACTGTACTGGGGCAACCTAGCTAAGTTGCATCTCGTCGCAGTAAACTGAGCTACAATCCCTAAGAGCGCACGCGTGATGCCAGCTCAGCTCACACTGTGAACTGTACATCTCAGCTTATACACGACTGTACTGGGGCAACCTTGCTAAGCTGCATCTCGTCACAGTAAACTGAGCTACAATCCCTAAGAGCGCACGCGTGATGCCAGCTCTGCTCACACTGCGAACTGTACAGCTCAGCTGGTACACGACTGTACTGGGACGACCTGGCTGAGCCGCTAGTCGTGACAGTAAACTAAGCTACACTACGTAAGAGCGCACACGCGACGCCAGCTCAGCTCACACTGTGAACTGTACAGCTCAGCTTGTACACGACTGTACTGGGACGACCTGGCTGAGCCGCTCGTCGTTACAGTAAACTGAGCTACACTACGTAAGAGCGCACACGCGACGCCAGCTCAGCTCACACTGCGAACTGTACAGCTCAGCTTGTACATGACTGTACTCGGGCGACCTAGCTAAGCCGCACGTCGTCACAGTAAACTGAGCTACACTACGTAAGAAGGAATAAGCGAAGAATCCTCACAAAGAAATGTGTAGCTCAACTTGTACATGTCTTTTCCAACACCTTTAATTCATTTCTATTAGTTTAAAACAAAATGTTTTAATTAAAAGCAAAGGCTTATTCAGAGTAAGTTTGCTCTCTAATTACTGTGGTTAGCAAATTTTGTTTTCGCAACTTTTTTGTTTATTTTATGTTAAACTACATTTCAAATTAGGTACATATGTAGACAATAGCGTAAGTCTACGAAGTTCTCTTAACGAATCAATCAAGTGAGGTAAATCATTTGTTACAGTAATTATATTAATTAATTAGATCAAAATATACGTGTCGTGCTCTTTTATTTCATACCCCACTTGGACATATTTACTCAAGTGAAGACAAAGTCAAAATTTCTTTATTTTATCGTAATAAGTGCATAACACAGAGCTTGATGAACGTAATTTATGACTTTAAAAACAAAAGTAAACGTCCCCGTCTAAAATTTTTCATCCCCACTTGAAAGTGTAAAAATTAAATCCCCATAACTACTACCAATTAATTAATATTAAACCCCCATAACTTTTGAGTGGGTCAACTAACATCGATCAAACATAGCTCGTCCAAATCAGCCTTCAGACTAAAAAAAAAAACTTTATTGTAATAGCTTTATTGACTCGAGAGTCAAACTTATAACACCCCTCTTTTTGCGTCGGGGGTTACAAAAGAACGGACTAAAATCAACACTAATAAAATTGTAGACATTTCATTGCACATAACTACTTATTCATTACTAGGTGGACTCTGCAAACATTGTTTTGCCCAAATAAATTATAAATCCCGTTCCCGTAGGAATTTTGTTAATTCCTTTCTTAGTGCACCCCTACGGTACCTAAAGTCCATGACAAATTTTAAGTTCCTACGTTTAGCCTTTATTATCAGTCAGTCAGTTCCTCAGTCCGTCAGTCAGTCAGCTTATTATTTTAGGGTTACTACATCAAACGATCGATTGTCGATCCACGGCATCGATCGATGGTTGAGCGACGTCGATCTATAGCTTTTTTCTTAACACAATGACATATATTTGATTTCGTGTCATGTACAGATAATAATGTAATGGCATACGGAGCTGAGACGTGGACACTGACGGCACGGCTGGCTCACAAGCTCAAAGTCGCACAGCGTGCTATGGAAAGGGCTATGCTCCGCGTTTCTCTGAAGGATCGAATCAGAAATGAAATGATCCGACAGAGAATCAAAGTCATCGACATAGCTCATCGTTTTAGCAAGCTGAATTAGCCGTGGAACCGATGATCGTTGGGGCAAACGAGTTCTTGAGTGGAGACCGCATCTCCGACGCCTTCAGGCAAGGTGGACTGATAACATACACAAGATGCCTGGCAGAAACTGGATGCGAGAAGCCGAAAACAGATCACAGTGGCGTTGGAGAGGCCTATGTCCAGCAGTGGACAAGTATGGGCTGATGATGATTGGAAAAATACCTTATGTGGGTAAGACATTATTCTTTCATTTGATAGTTTTAATACGTTATTTACATTCGGTTATAAAATTACAAGTCATGAGAAAATCAATTTTATTCCGCAAAGCGACAGATCGATCAGTGCCGATTTTGTTTTTTTTTTTAATTGACATGTTAGCAAATTTTATAGAGTTTGACAGTTTATATAAAACTTACCCAGCCGTATAACTTCTCATACGGTTGGGTAAGTTTTATATAAACTCTTCAGTCACAAGCATTACGCTCCGATAGCCCTTGACTGCACCGAGTCAAATACCCTTAGGGCTCACAACAGCTGCTGTATTCACATGTGCATTGAACGGATAAAACGTGTAAATTCCCCCACGAGCGTTTAGGCATGCGATTCAGTTGAGATCAACTGTCTCTGCTCGCCCCCCCTCCTCCCATTTGGGAGACTTCGTGATGCTGTGTACATCAGTGGCGTGCACTGGCTTTTAGGACAAGGTAGGCACAAAAGTAATCCCCAAGAATTGACACCTATGTACAGGTAACAAACAGGTCTTTACGAAATATCTAGGTACTCACCAACAAAACACAGGACCTTCATAATCCTATGTCGAGAGTACGACAAAAAAAGATCTAGCAATAACTCTATTATTAGGTCGGGTAAGCCAAAATACTGAGGTAGGCAGTGTCTATTTGCCTATATGGTGTGCACGCCACTGGTGTACATGTAAGAAAGTAGTATTTTAGTTTTAATGAAATTCGACACGTGTAACTTGAGTACACGTGTCACCACCCCAATCCAACTTTTCGCGTCTTGGGAGTCTGTGTGAGACGACCGAGGGAACACTCCAGAGGGCGGGCAGCAACACTCTCTCCGCCTGCCAAGGAATTGCTGGAATTTCTTTCCAATTAAGCATTGAAATCATTGGGGGAGGCCTTCGTCCAGCAGTAGACGACATGTGGCTGATTATGATGACGTGTCACTAAAATATAACAATTAGCATAACATTAGTAAGTAATAATAATTAAAGAAAAAAGAAGCGAATTGAGAACCTCCTACTTTTTTTTTGAAGTCTGTTAAAAAATGAACCCTAATGTCTAATGACGTAATTAGTAGGTTCAGTCTCTATTCCCGATAAAGGCAAAGCTAAAATAGACATCATCATCTTTAGGCAAGGCGAATGAAGTCATTATTTCTGCTCGATTTTACTATGGGACCCCCTAGCCTAAATTTAACCGTTTTCTGGCTATTCAAATTTTAAACTAAAAAAAACCTATTCTGAACCTTGAAATCTGAAAATTTTATTATTGAAAACCTAAAAAGTATATTTTTAAGTAAATATATCTCGTTTTCTGATTTCCATAACACAAGTGATTTAGCTACTTAACATGGGATGAAGGCAATGTGTGTGTTGTTGTAAAATATTTGTTTATTATTTATTTATAAACCATTTTTTTTACTCTTAGGTGCCGACTTAACCAGCAACCCTTTTTATTTAGATTTAGGTAATAGCGATTATCTTAAACAAGGAAATTCATATTTTTATCTCTAAACAGACCATTAAGGAACAAGTAAAACACGCAATGTGAATGTAAATCATACGAAAGATTACGAAACGAACGCAGCAATCTGTCATTGTCAGAGAAAAAAATATTGTGTCGTTTTGTTTTACTTATTGCAGAGTGGCACATTAGTCAAGCTTCACTTCCTGTAATGATCGATATAAAAGTGTAGGTACTTGGTAGGTAGGTACTATTGAAGGATCGAGTCAGAAATTAAGTGATCCAAAGTCATCGACATAGCTCATCCGTTTAGCAAGCTAAAGTGGCAGTGATCCGGCCGTATTAGCCGTAGAACCGATGACCGTTGGGGCAAACGAATTCTCGAGTTAAGACCGCGTCTCGGCAATCGGAGTAAAGAATGCACTCAGGCAAGGTTGACTGATGATATGCGCAAGATGGGTGGCAGAAGCTGGGTACGAGAAGCCGAAAGCAGATCACAGTGGCGTGCGATTGGAGAGGCCTATGTCCGGCAGTGGACGAGTATAGACTGGTGATGATGTGATGAGGTAGTTGATCTTTCTAAACTACCCTTTACTGAAGGCCCAGCATGTTCGTCAAGAACGATACGATATAGATCAAATACGTACTCTGATTGGTTGTTATGTCTCGCTTTGAGCGACACTGCTAGTTTTGACAAATATGTTTAAATAATTCTTTTTTTTTAAATACACTTCTCGCCTTTTAATCCCTTTAAGCAGGGTAAGCAGAGCCACTTGCTGAGCAAATGCCCACGGTTCAGCAAGCGTATTTTAAACCATCGCCATTCTAGGGTTCACACACCTTGTGATGTGGGGGTTTCATTACGATGTTGTAAGTCACCGCACGAGCGTTGCGTTGTGTACATAGGCTCTGAAATAGAGTCCCATTGGTACACGTCCAGTAGCTGGACTCTAACCCGCGACCGAGTGTGCACGAAGGTGGTATAATATTAGTGCTTCGATCGTATGGTCTTAGTGTGATGCTGTACAGCTTTCCCCAATGAATGATCTAATACTGGATGAAGTTTTCAAACAAAAAAAAAATGGTTCCAGAAATCAGCGCGTTCAAACAAACAAACTCTTCAGATGACAAGTATTAGTATAGATTCGAGTATGTATGTTTGTTACGCACGGAATGTTACGGAATAACTACTGAACGGATTGTGACGAAACTTGATGAGGAAATAGATAAGATTGTGATGATATCTTTTAATAATAGTAGATTAAAAGTGTAGATAATATCTGTACTTTGCGATATTTCATGTTGTGGGTTTTTTAATGTTACAATTTATAACAGTGTTGTATTGTCTTTTGATAGAAAAATAAAAATCAGCGCTTACAACAAATTGTCTTAAAATTGGCTTCCTCATGTTTGACTCATGTCTCCATAATGATTTTTCAAAAGACCGGGTCCGTGAACTCTATCAGACTACATAACAACAATAATTTTTGGAAATAAATTTAAAGTAAGAAAGCTTTTTTAAAAAACATGTTTATCAAATGTACAAAAAGCCTGCCATATTGGATTTACAGAGACACCACTTTATTTTTCGAGTTATGCTTAACAAGCCCTTTCATTTGATACCCATATTGTGCAGGGACATTAAAAATAGTTAGTCCACCATCTTGCAAGTGCCAATTAGTGTTGGATTTAGAAAAACGATACATAGTTAACCATGCATTGCCATCCGAGCTAAAGGTACACTAATTAATTTAGCCCAATTGGCTTACGACATCTGATTCAAAATTAATTAGCAAGATTCCGCCTGAACATACATAAAAGCTTAAAGAAAAATATAAAAGTTAGATAAAAGCTTTTATAATTAAAAAAAGGAACTAAAATGTGCCCACACATACGATTTTTTAAAATTTTGATGTTTCTCTTACCATGGATCCACCTTAGAAATATCCTTCCAACAAATCCAACATAAACAACGCAGTTATCCGCGAACAGACATAAAAAAAAACACACATACGGTCGAATTGAGAAAGACTCGTTGTTTTTTAAGTAGCTTAAAGATATAGGTATTTCAGAATCACAGTTTACAGAACAGTTCACAAGCGATTTATTGCCATTAAAATCAATATTTTTTTATATAACATAAATACACCTCACGCCTTTTAATCCCAAAGCGGGGTAGGCAGAGGCACTAGCTAAAGCAAATGCCCACAGTTCACCATGCGTATTTAACCCAACGTGACAGGAGGTGAGCCCATCGCCGTTATAGGGTCGGTCACACACGTTGGGGTGTGCGGGTTTCATCACGATGTTGTCCTTCACCGTACGAGCGTTGCGTTGCGTACATAGGCCCTGAAAGAAGGTCCCATTGGTACACGTCCAGTAGCCGGACTCGAACCCGCGACCTCCCGGTTACATGTTAAGTATCCGACCAACTGGGCCACAGGCCCTATTTTTTTATATGTAATACCAAAATACAAGTGTCAAAAATAAAGGTCAAAAGCTCTAAAAAGTATGTATAAAACCAACACAACCAGTGTGATATCAGAGCCTTTCTAAATGATCCAGATTCAGCAGATTATGAAATTAATAAATTAGCCACCTACCTACCTTTCTATTAAATTAATGACATTCCATGTCACTTCGAAATATATTTATCATCGATGTAGTTACATTTAGCGTCAGTAGTCAAGCCAGCTGTAGAGGGCCGTTTGTCGACTATACTAATAGCATAAAGTGGAAGTATTTGATTGTTTAACTTCGAAACTAAAGCAAAGAAAATGTCTCTCTTCCCTTTCTCCACTCTTCCCGATTCAGGAATTACTAATTTCACTGTTCGGAAGCTACACTATCTGCGGTGAACATAAGCTATATTTAATTTTTTCCCGAAATACCAACGGGTTCGAAAAAAAAACTTGAGTAGATAAAACCACGCGGTACAGATAGTAAGCAATTTTATTCGAAGTGTAGTAAAAGGTATTAAATAATCTTGACATTTAATAATCAGATTAATCTCATGTGTATCAATCAAAACATTGTTTTTTTTTCGGTCACTGCCCCTGTCGGCTCTTCTCGCCATCTTTTCAACTCAATTCAAATGGATATATATATTTTTCGAGTACTTTTGACCAATTTGACGCATTGTGACGAGGTATATTTACGCATATTGACTCACACGTGTATTGACCCACACGCATTTTGACTCACGCATGTTGACTGAGCACATTTTTTACACAACTCAAGTACCTCTAACATTCGGATTATACAGTAGCTCG
>SJJU01003137.1:0-27931 GCA_012932125.1 Conopomorpha cramerella
TCAGTGATCGGATGCAGAAAATGGCTTCCGATATTTTAAAATGTTCACAATGTGATATTATTATAAATGAAGTGTTGTGTTTTATACAAAACAAAATAGACATAATGGATGAAGAAAGTTTATCTCTCATTTGTGTCAGTGCGTTTTCTACGTCGGAAATAAGTGCAGCAAAGGAATTGCTTTTTGGATCGATCTCCACCACTGTTAAAAACGTTACGAGGCGTAAACAAAAGGAGCAGAAAGAAATTAGTGATATTATTACCGCATTTAAGAACACGGAACCGGACAAAACCCCTATTTTTGTGGCAAAAGAATTACACAAACTGCCTCCAGTGACCTTTGACCACGTCGATGTCACTAGTTTACTCAAAGATATTGTTCTGTTAAAGGCGGAACTGAGTCAAATAAAGGATACCTACGTCACTAAGAGCTATTTAGAACATGAGATGGATTGCATGAAGTATGCTTCGTTAGTCAATAACGAACCAAAAAATGTAATAAACAGAAATCGAGGTGCATATTTAGACAGCGGGCCGATCGGTATTTTAAATTTGTCTCAAACTACCCCCCCGCTGAACAACGAAAAACCGAGATGCGGTGTCACGGCGCACCAGGGCCATTGCGAAAGTAATTATGACGACTCTGTTACACACATAACGAACGATAAGGACAGATGCAATGGATTTCGCGCGGAGCGAGCGAGAGAAGTTGAGTTGTGGTCAAAAGATAAACAACGGACCAGTATTTCGCCGCGTTTTAAGTCGATAATGACCCCGCCACCGCTTTTACCGCCTCCGTCAGTAGGTCAACCAAATGTTACCATTGATAAGCCGTTACTTAGTGAAGTCGTAAAGAGAGATGCGTTATGGAAAGAAAAAGAACTGGATCCAAGTTGGATATTAATTCAGAAAAGAAAACGTAGAAATATGACCGAGAGTGTGAGAGGCACGGCTTCGGTAAAATCTGGCGATAGATTTAAGTCTGCAAACATAAAGGCCACTCTATTTCTATCTTATGTGCATAAGACAACTACAGAATCTGATATTAAAGAGTATATAGCATCAAAAACCAAAGAGGACATTTCTTTGCAGAAAATAAATATGAAAACGGAAAAATCTTATAATGCGTACAGAGTAATAGTGCCTAAAGATCAGATATCCCTCTTTTTAAGTGACGAATTATGGCCAAATGGAATAATGTGTCGACGTTTCAGGCCATACAAAGCCAGAGTGCCCAGTGGAGACAGTGAAACTAAACAAAATAAATCAACAAATAACAGTTAAATGGAATTATCTCTAGTTTCGTATAATTGCAAAAGTGTAAAGCGCTCTGTTGAAGGGATTAAGAAATTATGTAAGAACGCTGATATAATAGCGCTACAAGAAACGTGGCTACTGCCATCTGATTTGTCATACTTAGCGAGCATTGACGATGGCTTCGAAAGTACTGGAACATCGGCAGTGGACGTTGCATCAGGCATCTTGAGAGGCAGACCCTACGGGGGTGTTGCTCTTCTTTGGCGCAAAGAACTGTTTAAGTGTGTGTCAGTGATAGAGTGCAATAATCCGCGTATTCTTGCAATACGAATCACGACAAATAATAAGCAGTTATTAATATTCAGCGTTTATATGCCAACAGACTGTAGTGAACATAGAGCTGAGTTTACAGATTGCCTTAGTTCCATTAGTGCAATCATAGAAGAAAACAGCGTTGACTCAGTGTTTATGCTTGGTGACTATAATGCCCACCCAGGTGAGTGTTTTTACAATGACTTAAATTCGTTTGTGACTGAACAGGAGTGGATATGTGCAGATATAAACAAACTTGGTTTTAATTCAGACACGTACACCTACATCAGTGAGGCTCACGGATCGACACGTTGGTTAGATCACTGCGTTGTTACAAAAGCCGCGTGGCTTAGTATTAGTGAGATTAGTATTGTTCATGATGTTTTCTGGTCAGATCATTTTCCAATGGTAATTAAGTGCAACCTAGATGTAATTAGACAGAAATGCCCATTGAATATCATAACTGATAGCGGTATTCAGTGGGGAGAAAGAACTTTACAACAGGAAAATGAATATCGTGTCATATGTGATCGTTCACTAAGAGATATTCATATTCCTCCCACTTTATGTAGTTGTTGTGGGAAAAATTGTACAAATAAGGACCATAAGGAAGAAATAAATAGTCTCTATAATAATATTGTAAGCATATTACAAGATGCAGCGGCAAAAACATGTACACGTAAAGGTAATTTTAAGAAAAGACTAGTGGGATGGAATAAACATGTGTCGGAAGCTCACAGGAATGCTAGATTAAACTTTAATACTTGGTTAATGTTTAATAAACCCAATAATGGGCCTATATACGACGATATGAAAACCTCCAGAAAAATATTCAAATCAAAAATAAGGTGGTGTCAAAACCATCAAGATCAAGTCAAAATGGACATAATAGCATCTCAGCATAGTAATAATGATTTTAAAAACTTCTGGAAGAGTACAAAAAAACTAAACCCCAGATCGGGCATTCCAGTGAGCGTCCAAGGGGTATCTGACGCTCAAAGTATTGCGGATTTATTTAGTCAGCATTTTAATGTTTCCTCGCCGCTTGGTCAGGCGACTGGTCATCGCGAGACGGAAGGCGAAATCGGCCCGGTCTCGGTGACTTTATCTGTCAAAGAAATTAAACAAGCACTGTATAGAATGTCTAAAGGTAAGTCACCGGGACATGACGGGCTCAGTATTGAGCATCTACGCTTCGCTGGATTTCATATGTCGCGAGTCTTGGCGATACTTTTCAATCTTTGTGTTAGCCACGCATATTTGCCGTCTGCTATGATACAGACAATAGTTGTGCCTATACCTAAGAATAAAACAGGAGATATGAGTGATGTAAATAACTACAGGCCTATATCTTTAGCCACTATCATTGCTAAAATATTTGACGCAGTGCTCAATGTACACTTAGACAGACATATTGTATTAAATGACACACAGTTTGGTTTTCGCAGAGGATTGTCTACTGAATCTGCTATAATGTGCCTGAAACATGCTGTTAAATATTACACTGAAAGAAAAACGCCTGTCTATGCCTGTTTCCTAGATTTAAGTAAAGCTTTTGACCTTGTAGCTTATGACTTACTCTGGGATAAGCTAAAAAGCACTGGTGTACCACCAGAAATTACAAAAGTTTTTGAAAGTTGGTACCAAAATCAGGAGAACTATGTAAAATGGGCCGGGCAAATCTCTAAGCCTAGTAAACTTCAATGTGGGGTCAGACAAGGTGGTCTTACTTCACCTATACTGTTTAATTTGTATGTAGAAGCGCTTATCGAGAGACTCAATGGAATGCGTGTCGGCTGTTTTATTGATAATGTTTGTTTTAATAACTTGAGCTACGCTGACGACATGGTTCTTCTGGCTCCTTCGATGGGAGCTCTACGTAGGCTAATCGCGGAATGCGAGAAGTATGCAATGTCTCACGGTCTCATCTACAATGTTAAGAAAACTGTATACATGATATTTAAGTCAGGCGTCAAGTCTCCAGTGTTTTCAGCACCAGTCTTCTTAAATGATGTCAGAATAAACAGGGTTCATGCCTTTAAATATCTTGGACACGTTGTGACGGACGAGCTGAAAGATGACGCCGACATGGAAAGGGAACGCAGAGCGTTGTCAGTCCGGGCGAACATGTTGGCGCGTAGATTTGCCCGATGTTCAGATGAGGTGAAGTTAACTCTATTCAGAGCATACTGCACTTCGCTGTATTCGGGTGGTTTATGGTTCCACTATACGCAACGGGCTTACAACGCCTTGCGAGTACAATATAACAACGCCTTCAGAGCGATGTTGCGCCTGCCTCCATTTTGTAGTGCATCAAACATGTTTGCGAAAACAAACGTTGATAGTTTCGACGCCTTATGGCGAAAAAAATCAGCTTCATTGATTAGCAGAATGAGAGGCAGTAGCAATAGCCGCCTCATGGTGATTGCTAATAGTTATGATAGCCCTCTCATGTGGGTTTTAATTAAGCGCACCAAACATTGCCTTATCATTAGATACTAACATAGGATAAGATGTATGTATTTGCTAACAATCTATGGATTTCTTTATCTGAAATAAATTAAATTATTATTATTATTATATAATTAAGATGCTGTTAATTATTACGTAACAACTTAATGCTTCGAGTACGGAGATTCCAGACACAACTGATATACAATTGTTATGGACCACGATCGTGGTCTTAGGGACTGGACGAATTAAGACAGAAAGTCGCTTAAAGCTTAACAGACATTTCTCAGCAACGTACGCGCCGCGCGCACCGAACGCGCCGAATTTTAAAATTGGGTCGCATATCTGTCAGCATCGTACGTGCCGAACGCGCCGCTTTCTGTGTGTTGCCAACATTTTTTGCAGTTTTTTTGCCTCTGGTGTGAAACGGTGTGGTGACATTGTGCTATGGAAGAAATCCTGCTTATTGGCAGAGGAAGAAGAAAATGAAATTCGAAGAAAAAATACTCGGGATTCACAACATTAATTTAAAAAGGAACTTATATGGGGAATATTGTTCGTTATTTCCAGGTTTAATAGGTGATGATCAACGATTTTGCAGATATCTGCACATGCCATACAGGAAATTTCAAGATTTGCTACATATTCAACGAATGAGGCTACACTGAGTTGCAGCATGCGACCGTACGCGCCGTACGCGCCGCGTTATATGACGTTATCAGAATGCTTCGTTCGAAAATCGAAGGCCTACCGTATTGTACGGACCGTATCGTGCGGATGAATATACTACGAGGTTTCATATTATTGCATACAACGAACCTCGCGTACGTTACTGACAAATGTGCGATCAGCTTATGTAGAGAGAGACTGAATAAATTAATAACCGACTTGGTTATTACATGGTTCTCACAACTTTTACTGTAGAACAACTGAGTTGCGAGACTTGTTTTTTTTTACATGTATTGTTTTTGATGGGATCTACCTAAAAGTGAAGTGTGTGCTGAGGTGCGAGAATTTTGAACGTGTTTTAAACAAGGATGTGCTAGATGGCGCTGAGCTAGAAAAACTGACGTCACAGTAATTTAATTTATGTCAATACCGTCAATTCTCTCGCCCCTGACAGCTTCACAAATTCCAGCCAGCCATAGTCTCTAGCGTGTTGTGAGATTTGTTTGTTTTATTACATTATTATCTCGTAACTAGTAAGTCGATATCAAAACATTCAATTAATATTATAAATTTGCACGTGGCGTTAAATGCTTAATGAAAGATGGAGGTAAATGATGAACCAATATTCTTGAAGCCGGTTCCAGCACACGTCTTCGAAGCTCTCAAAAATTTAGAAATATCCACATTGATGAGAAGTAGTGTAGAAGAAATCAGACCAATAATTCCATGTCTGGTTCGTATGGCTTTGATCTCTCCATTGGATACTACTCATCGGTGTTCTGAAAACAAAAAGGATATTTTAACGCTGCTGTCTGGGATTGATCTTGTAAATTTTATAGTGTCTCTGTTATCTATAGAATTTCACACATTAGAAGCCGACTTGAAGAAAGAACAACAAATGAGGCGAGTATTATTTGTGTAAAGTCGCTTAAAACTCGCAAAACTTCACAATCTCAGAGAAGTGTGAATTACTAACAAAAACATTTTATTTACAGACAGAAAAATGGGTCTCAATGTACAGAGTCTATTTTAGTTCCCAGTGTTGTCAATGGTATCGCAATAGAATTTGAACAGTCTGATTCAGCAAGGCGAGTTCGTTTAGTATTGGCAGAGATATTGCAAATGCAAGCTCAATTATTAGAGCATAATCAAAACAAACTTACAAATCCAGAATCATGTGTAAAGCCTTCAGAACTATTTGACAATGATGTTTATTTGGAGGAAATAACTGATGTGATATGTATTAGTTTAGCTGAACTACCCAACCTCCTCAATATCTGTGATGTTGTTGAAGTATTGCTCCATGTCAATAAAGGGCCTATGATCATATCTTGGGTTGTTGCTAATATGCCTGACACATTGCAGGATGGTAAGTATCCTGATCTTAAATAACTTGCTACTGGTGGTAGCTTATTATTCAATATAATATTCATTTTCCAGTGGCAGAGTCTTTGGTTTTGAATGCAGAAAGGAGTGAAGAGTGTGGATTAAGGGGTAGAGCGTTGACTACCCTCTGTGACATGTTCCCACCATTATCCGCTGGTGTGCGGGCAAAAGCAGCATCAGCATCCAGGCTGCCAGCACTTGTCATAAATTTGACACTAACTCATTATTTAGATGAATTGGTAAGTTATTATAGAACATTAAATACAACTTAACATTAAATTGTAATTTCATTAATATCAATTTGTTCAAGGTTCCCTATACATCTGGATTACTCTTGGGCACAGATCAAAATGTACGAGCATGGTTTGCAACATTTCTACGTAACTCCAACAAAAGGGGCAAAGGTGATGGATACACTGCCCTGACAAAAATGAGACAGGAATTACTGAACAGGTTGAAAGAAGCTGTAGCTGGTGTTGATGCATCAGCACTCTTGAGGCTATATTGTGCACTTAGGGGTATTGCAGGAATAAAGTTCTTGGATGATGAAGTTTCTGGTCTCTTGAGACTTGTGACACAAAAACCACCACCATCACCTTCTGGTGTCAGATTTGTCTCATTGAGTCTCTGTATGATTTTGGCATGCCCCTCACTTACGGGTAAGTGAATTATATGATAGTGCACCAAATTAATTTTTCATGATAATTTACTAATTTCCCTTTATTATTTTATAGCTTCACCAGATCATGAGAAAAAAGCAATAGAATGGGTACAGTGGCTTGTCAAAGAAGAAGCATACTTTGAAAGGTATCAATCGACTGTATTATTAACTATTTATTTAAAATTTCAAATTATATTGGAACTTCACTCACATTCTTTTGCAAGTGTTCAAAAAATCAATCAAATAACATTGTTAAGTTGGTGTTAACAGCCATAACTTTTGTTGCAGCAACTCTGGTGTAACCGCGTCGTTTGGCGAAATGTTGCTACTGATCGCAATCCACTTCCACTCCAACCAGCTGACGGCAGTAGGCGAACTCGTTTGCGCGACACTTGGCATGCGAGTTCCCGTACGGCCGTACGGCCTCGCGCGCATCAAGCAGGCTTTCACACAGGAAATATTTACTGAACAGGTAAGGCTTAATTTATAGCTTTTTTGAGTTTACTCTTTGAGTTTTATAGGTCTTGGTCTACTGTAATTAGACGTTAATAGATAATGTACTTACTATCTTTTTTATACAAAATGTGGTTTACGTTTAGTTCTCGTCAAACCCTAGCGTTGTTTTTTCACTTTACCACCATCAATTATCGTCGGAATGAGATAGCACTTGAGTTAAAACAAGGACTAAACATAAATCACGTTTTTTAGAGTAAGGAAGGCAGTTGCACTACTGCCGAAATGTCTTGAATTGTGTATTATTGAATTCAGAAGTTTTAGAAATTTCGCCGCGCTGAAGCTGCCTTCAAAGTCAAAGTCAATTGCTTGAAACTGGCTTTAAGCTTTTATACTTTAAGCTTAACTGTCCACAAAGTTATTAACCAACGTAACGGCTCCTATAATGGCCCAAGGCATTTTTGTGCATTTATTCTCTTTTATGTTGTACCTCACCCCCTTTATAAGTAAGAAATCTTCAGGTTTTAAAGAACATACCTATCATCTATGTACCTAATGCCGACTCTTTTCCTCAGGTGGTAACTGCACACGCGGTGAAAGTACCAGTAACAGTAAACCTCAATAGTAATGTGCCAGGATATTTACCTGTTCACTGCATTCACCAATTACTAAAGTCACGGGCTTTCTCCAAACACAAAGTTCCCATCAAAACATGGATCTATCGCCAAATCTGCAACTGCACCGCGCCTTTACATCCAGTAATGCCAGCCCTCGTAGAAGTTTACGTAAACTCTATTCTTGTGTCGAATAATAAAGGTGTCAGTGAGTATATGAATAAACCAATTACAGAAGAAGAAATCCGAAAAGTGTTCCGAAACTCTTTGTTCGGCGCCAAGTTCGATGTGAGTAAGAAGTCATTGGCCTCAATCGGAATGGATTGCGAGGAGAACACGCAGGACGTGAATGTAGAGAATCCTAGCTTGGCAACGCAACTTCTACTCATATACTACCTCTTGTTTTATGAGGATGTGAGACTAGCTAATTCAACCACACTAATTGCCAATGGCAGAAAGGTAAAGAGCTATTCTTCTGCATTTCTATCGGAACTACCCATTAAATATCTTTTGCATCAAGCTCAAAAAGATCAGATGAGTTATGGAGGTCTTTTTAGTCCACTTCTCAGGTTATTGGCCACTCATTTCCCACAGCTCTCATTGGTAGAAGATTGGATGGATGACCAAGTGTTTGGTGATATGGGCAGGCATCAAATCGATATGGCTATTACGGAATCTGCTATCGATGAAGCTTTCCAGAGCATAGAAACCAATGCGTATAAAACAGGAAAAATTCTTAAAGCGATGTTGAGTAAAAAAGCAACGGACATTTGGCCATTTGCGGAAACTTTTGTCAAGTATATAAAGAATGTTCTTGGTGACAAAGTTCCACGACACATTCAAGAGTCGTACAGAGAAGTCTGGTTGAGACTTAATACTGTACTGCCACGTTGCCTGTGGATACTAACTATAAACGCTCTATTAGATATCAACGGAACCGCCAAAATGGTAACCATAACTCAAGAAAATGTTTTAGTAGACCCATTGCAGATATTAAGATGCGATCTTAGAGTATTCCGTTGTGGCCCGATCCTGAAAGTCGTTTTGAGAATATTGGAAGCGTGTCTCGCTGCGTCGAGAAGTCAACTTAGCAGACACTTATTAGATAAGCCCCTATTGGAAAAGACCGGGCAGTTAACTTCTGATGCAGAGAGGGAAGAATTAAAAAACGCTCTTGTGGCGGCCCAAGAAAGTGCTGCATTACAAATCTTGCTAGAAGCATGTTTGGAAACAGAGGAAGATAAATCAAAACCTGAAATGATGTGGATTATAAAAGAAGTTCGAAGTATAATCTGTTCATTTCTCCATCAGATATTCATTTCGGAGCCATCATTGGCAAAGTTAGTTCACTTTCAGGGTTATCCTATAGAACTTTTACCAATTACCGTACAAGGTATACCTTCTATGCACATTTGTTTAGACTTTATCCCTGAGCTTCTGAGTCAGGCGTCGTTAGAGAAGCAAATATTTGCCGTTGACCTGGTGTCCCATCTGTCAATCCAATATGCCGTCCCAAAAGCAATGTCGATAGCGAGACTGTGCGTCAACACTTTATCCACTTTACTGTCTGTTCTACCCAGCGATTTGCGGCTAGAACTATTTCAACCAGTACTGAAATCTTTGGTCCGTATCTGTACGGCATTTCCATGCCTGATTGAAGATATCACATCCCTTTTGATACAACTTGCACGAGTTTGCGATTCTCAAGCAGCTTTGGGTTACACATGGAATGATGCACCAATACTGGGGGAGTCTGCCTACGTACCGTCAGAGGTACAGCCGGAAACAAAAGTATTACTAGCCGAAGTACTTGCAAGGGATATCAAAGTAACCATGTCAGAAATAGTACAAAAATGTTTGGTAAACGACAAAATTTATTCTTAAGCGTAATGTATTTACATAACTGTATTATTAACTTAATACAATATACTTTAAGCACACTTCTCCGTTTTTTATTTCCTAAATTATCTTTATTATTTCTAGTATAACATTTTCAATGAATTTGTATGTTCCAAGGGATTTTGGGCTTCCAGTTGGCGGAACATCCAAGCGCATTGGTTTCTTGCTGTTATGTTCCCCATTTCATTATAAAGCTGGGCCTGGAACAATGTAATAATATTATTGTTAGCGAGAATATATTGTATCTCTACCCAGGCGTGACGTTATGTACGTATGTATGTGTACATAATGACGCGAAATTATATTCCTGTGCCACAAAGTCAAAGAGCTACATAAAAAGACACTGGTCCGAATTAACAAGTCGAAAGCACATCGAGCATGAAAGATTTTGGTAGCATTGATGAGTCAAACAAGAGGAAAAATTACGAAAGAATGAAACTGACCCCGTATTGGAATAGTTCTATCTCACTCTTTTAACAATTCACCAGGAAAGAAGACAAAATACCACGCTTACAAGTACTATTTAAAAGTTTATTCACTGTATATATGTATTTGCAAACTAAGGTCACTGTCGTCGTAGTTGCAAACTAAGGTCACCAGGTCACAATCGTTCACTTATAGTTTGAATATCGGAATAAGGAATGCTTTTGGGACTCGAACTCGGGTTGTTAACAAAGTATTTACCGGCTGTCGTTACTTAACAAATACATTCATCTCACCTGTAAATACCATGTCTCCAGCAATCGAGCTTGTGCACCGACCTTTTGAAAGTGTTTTTTGACGCTGTCTAATATGCCACAACAGACTTGTAACACCTCCACCCGCTCATCTCCAGATGTCGGCGCACACGCCATCCGACACTTGGCGTAAAGTAACAAAGCTGCAATTAAAAATTCATTTGATAAATAATATTGAAGGGCTTTATTGTCTCCATTTTATTCGTATATTAATAAAGTAGTAATCTGTTCACATAAACCAATGTAAATCACATACAATTTTGGAAAGGGCGCTCGAAAATTGCCTGTGAACCACCTTCACGACACTAGGTACGAAGCTGCAATAATTACCTCTAGCCATGTCATAGGCGCCGCCGTGAGCCAACACCGTCGGTAGAACTCTCCGTACGATCTTTAGAGCGCCTCGCATCAATCCCAAGTGTAACTGGATGTTTGCAATATGCATCTCTGCCAGTGCCGCTATGAAGTGCAAGTAGTATTTCTTCGCTATCGACAATACGTCATTCAGGAGTAATATATTCGTATTATCCATTGAATGCGCGCCACAATAAGACTGTTGCACCTGACTTTTAAGAATCATAGCTCTCAATCTTATTGACACTACATGTAACGTGTCATCTTCAGTTTTACAATTGTCAAGTATGTCGTGTAAACATTCAATTGAATCTGTGGGGTTGCCTTTGAGGAATAACATCTCGGCCTTTAAATATTGGCTCTCCCATCTGTCGTAGGACGCAAGCTGTTGTATACTCTGATACGCCTCACTCAGCTTCCCTGTTGGCAGCAAACAGTCCATCAGTTTTTAAGGGTTTTTTTTCTGTAATATTAATTTTTAATCGTATTTTTGAGTGTTAGAGATGAACTGAAGTTTGCTCTACTTTACACAAAATTCCCGACAAGTTACTAATTCCACACCTAAGGTATAACTATGATTTAGACTTTACAACGGTACTATAGACCGTCACGCTTCACATAGCTAATGGCATGTCATGTTTCCTCCGATGGGGTAGAAAACTCAAGTACTAATGGCGCTAGTATAGCTTAACCTAAAAGCTTTACTAATCGTTGTCACTACAAGTTAATTTATCAGTTTGCCTTAATTTTATTTGTTCAAATGGCTTAAGCGCATCGACCGTACAAGAACTAGAAACCACACGACTGCGAAACTATTCTTGCAATACTTGAACTAAGTCAAGCATAATGCTGCTCGTCGGCTGACGAGCGCCCGTGACGTTAGCGAATGACAGTCGACTACAAATGAGCCAACATCGGTGTGACCACGCCAATTCCCGACTCCATCTGGTTGCTAGAAGTATGTTGGTGTAAAATGTGGAACATTAGGTGCTATAGTCGGCGTCAAATTCTGACCGGTGAATTGACATGTCTAGCCTAGACTGGTCGTGTTATACAATGCTGACAAGATTCGGTTTATTTTAGAATCGATTTATGAGTGTGATACCGTCAATTATAGTCTTCGTATCTTTTATGAGGAACGGTCAATGCATACAATGTTTCGACACGACGAAACGTTTTAGGGCACGACTGCAGAGCTTATAATTTCTTTTTTTTTCATAATCGAAACGATGCAACTTCCTATTCTGAACAAAAAATTACATTTGAACACAGCACTATTCATTGATGAAAAAGGACAAAGACCAAATAGAATGTTCAACGTTGGGACCGCCATATATGTGGTTGGCAGTTATTTCCGTTCTAAAAATTGTTCATGGACATTCTCATTTTGTCAGCGTTTGCTTAGATAACGCCGACTACAGTAGTTGTATCGATCAAGCGTAAGAAGTGGCATTTGCATTCAGCCTCGCGCTTTCACCAAACGACACATACCAGCATAGAGCGAGTAGTTGGCGTCGGCAATGTGTTTGATCTGTCTTGTGATGGGCGCCGGGTGGTGCGAGGCGAGCGTCTCTGCGAGCGCGGGCTCCCCGCGCGCCGCCGCCAGCGCCGCCAGCCCCGCCGCCGCCGCGCCGCTCGCCTCCGTCCAGTGGAACACCGTGCCGCCGGCTACCACCGTCTCTGATACGATGTACATAAATCGACTATATAAAAATAAGTCGGGTTTTCCTCCCTGACGCTATAACTCCAGAACGCACGAACCGATTTCCACGGTTTTGCATTCGTTGGAAAGGTCTCAGGCTCCGTAAGGTTTATAGCAAAGAAAATTTAAGAAAAATTTCAACAGAAAAGCGGGAAAACGAAACGAAGCCAGCTGGTGGCGAAACGGAGTTCGCCGTGTTTGCTAGTACGTAATAATATAACATAGAGAAACTTCATGACGCCCTTTGAAACCTGACTAGTCAATCAGGTGGTTCCTCGTTAACATACATAACATAAATAACGCCTTTCAAACCAAAAGCGAGGTAAGCAAAGGCAAAGGCCCAAGGTTCACTTAGTGTATTTAAACGTGATAGGGGGTGAGCATATCGCCGTTATCACAGACCTTGTTTCATCAAGATCCTTCACTTTGTGAGCGTTGTGTGAAGTAAATGCCTAGATGAGAAAAATGAGCTTAAAAGCTGGTCTGGAACCTTCAACATCCCGATTGCAAGTCCAAGTACAACTAGGATTAACAAAAATGGACTTATGTACTTTGGTTGTTAATCGGCGCGTAATAACTACCGGCTAATCAATCTACAGATTATGCTGACCTAGGCGATACATTTACTTCAATTATAAGTAATACAATTTTATTCGTATCTCACTTGTATTGAGATTCAGCAGAAGTTGACAGTAAACTGAAGCCATTTCCGTCTTGCCGTACAGCGACCACAGAGCCGCCGTGTTCGCAAGACTAGCCAGCGTCAAGTCGGTCATGGAGTGCAAGTAGTTAATGGAATCGCCCTTAGTTACAATCTAAAAAGAACGAAATTACCAGAATTATTAACTAGGTCCAAACCAATATTCATCACGGTCTATTTAGCTTAATTTTCATAATTTCCTCCGCATTTCAATAATAGATTTAAAGATACAATTTTTAAAGTAAAAGTATTCAAATGTTCATATTCATCATCATCATCATTTTCCTGCCCTTTTCCTTTCCTTATTATAATAATATATTATATTGTAACATCTCGAATCTTTGCAAGAAGAAATCTATAGTCTCAGTATTTAGTGATGTTTTGGATACACTCATGTCATTCCACTGACATAGGCTTCCTCTAAGATGCGCCACATTGGTCTCGTACCTTTCTCCGCCAATACGCGCCCGATTAATAATAGCTGGCATCTTAATACATTTACACGATGTTCTTGTCTGTGAATAAATGAGCGGTGTGATGTACCACTTCATGCGTACCGCGAAAAGTCCCCATATCCTCTTTGGAGCACAGATAGTCATACTATTATTATATGAAAAGGATAGGTATTGTTTTTCGTTACTTTTTACAAATATAGGGTGTTTGTTTTCATTTTCCAATGTCAGTGTTACTAAACTTTATGATTCAGTGACACTCATAAAAAAGCACTCTGCTGCTGTACACTCAAATTGCATTAGTGTCAGTAGTGTGAATGTACTAGCTATTATTAATCGATCTGTAATATGTACAAGAAGAAATACTCACGCTAAAGACTTGCGCGGGCCTAGTGCCGTTGACGGCGCGGTGCTGCGCCAGCAGGTGCGCGGAGATGGCGGCGGCGGCGGCGGCGGCGGCGCGCGGCGCGCGGCCCGAGCGCGGCAGCAGCGCGCGCCCCGCGGCGCCGCCCGCGCGCGCGCCCCACGCCGCCGCCGCCGCCATGCCCGCCGCGTCGCCCGCCTGGTGCGCCATCGCCATCGCCTCCGACACGCCCTCCATCGCCACCTCGCTGCAACCGAACCGACCACCTCCTCAAGCACTCCCACAACCACGATACAAACATTACCACACAATTTAACCCAATCGAGTCATGTTTTGATGGGTAAATACCCCATAATATTGTCACAAGTGACGAAGGATCAACAAGGCACTGTTCGAGCATATCGAGAGGATGAAAGAATGTGGTGGTAAGCTGTATAGGAAGGGATCGTCCTAAGGGCATTCCTTGATCAAACTTACGATGTTCTTAAGGAGGTCGGCGTACTGAGTACCCGAAACCGGCAAACACGTATGGATGGTCAGGATCGTGACAAGTTCAATAAGAGCTCTGTATGTATGTATTAACAGAAACAATAGCGCCTAAAACAAACCAAGTCCTGAAAAGGTCACTCCTGTCTTTGAATATTTTCAGGACTCAGGCGATAAGATCCTTGTCGGACTGTACCGGTACACGCTTGTTTCAATTCAAGAAATTGCAGCGCTTTAAACGCTTTTTATGGGACAAAATCGAGCGCGTTTTGCATCGGATCTACTTACTTGTGACCAAACTGTGTATGCATGGCTGCTCTATTAAGTGCGGCATATCGATAATGTTTATTCCTGTCGTTGCAGTTAACATTGGAGTTGGCTGGAGTGTTGACAATTGCACGGTCAAAACAATTATAGAGTGAATCTTGGGCTCCGCTGAATTCCTTCATCCTCATGCAGTTCAAAAAACTAAGGAAATGCTGTAAAAAGATAAGACATATAAGTAATTTTTTCTTGATACGCTAGTTGTAGCAAACATCATCTATGTTTTAAGTACTGTGAAAAATTACTCAGGGAGACCTAAAGTAGGTACTTAAAATACTTTGGGCAGGGACGGACTTGTAGGTAATATAACTTTCAAGGTGATTCATTAAAGAACCGACAGCCAAGTGAAGCGCGCTTGGGCGGTCGGCGTTCATGTCGAGTTACTCAATGCTCGTTGTACTTGTACAGTTGTAACTTTATTCAATCTTATCAAAGTCAGATCTTAAAGTTCCACTGCACCATTCTGGTATATCCACCAGTATCAACAATACATAAAACTAGCTAAGGGTAGGGCAGAACCCTTAATACGATAGGTAATGGACTCGTATGTATAGGAGTATACTCACCACATCTGAGAATTCTGGTAAATCATTAATAACAACATTAATTGTTTTTTGTAATTGTTTAGGAGGTAAAGCTTTATTTTCGTTGATCTGCAGCAATGTTGCCTGTTGTGCTGTGAATAGTTCAGCTTGTTTCTTTGACCACTGCCCTTCTTCAAACTCTCTGAAACAGAAGTGGACACTTAATTAGACATCTCAGCTTAGGTTAGGTTATCATCAGATATTGGTTCTTCGGCACTATAATATCCACTACGGTGACTGTAAAAGAAAACCAGTGGGTGAAAGAAAAGCATGTTTTCAACTCTACTGTTAGCTGTCTTCAAGCCGCAGGGGGGCCTCTTAACTCTGTTTAACAACTACTGTCGGGATAGTAGCCGGTACGAAGTAGCTATACGTGCAAGAGAAACACGAAAAGGCCTTACAGGCGGTCATCCACCCAAATGTTGCGAACGCCGAAGCCAGGTGGACTACAAGTGATTAATTGAAGAAAAAAAAATGTACTTACGGGTCGCGGTCAATTAGTGCCATTTTCAAGGATATTTCATTTTTGCATTCATCAGTAGCTTGTGTTTGGTTTGACTCCATATTATTTAATTTCTGCAATAAAGAATAATATTCAAATGTGTAATGGGGAACAAAAGAACACACACGAAATGTGTCTAGGGATCAAGTACATTTTAGAAGATTGCAATCAAGAATATATTTTACAAAAACAGAATTCATTCATAATTTATTCAAAATGTGGTGACAAGTCATTGATACAGGCATGGGGAAATAGGTAGAAGACCAATCCAGAAGATTAGATTTGATTTCAATCAATTAGATTTTTTTTAGAGCTAAAAATGTTCTTGATGTGTGTGACACTTTTGATGTGTGTAATAATTATATACCTTAACTTAACCATTTGACAACTGGATCTATCCATACTTTCAATGATTGGAGATCAGTTCTTTCTTTACAGAGCAGATAATGGAAAACATAATAAGGAAATATTAGTGCAATGTTATACACTATAGTAGTAGTACTCATTTTGGGTCTTAATTAAGTAAAAACTAAACTCTGATTTTGCTTCGACAAAAGCAATTCCATACAATATTGATTATAGTTATAAGTAAGGTTAAACATAATGCTCACATCAAGCAGAGGCTGCACGAAGTGACTGGGTTCATAGAAACCGGATCATTACAAATATTACCAGTCTCAGAAAGAGCTCAGACCATATTATGTGTGCAGTAAGTTTTTAAGAGCTCTTTCAATTTAGACATTTTGTGTTAAATTGCTGCAGCACCTTAGCATTGCGTTTGCCGCACTGCGTGCACATGGTGGTTTGTTTTCAGACAAAATGCATGATGCAGTTGTGGTTAGTGTCTGTGGCCTAGTAATTAGATATCTGCAATTGGATGTTGCTGATTCAAGACCTGTGTGAGGGGACCAATGGGTCTCTTTTTCAGAGCTTATACATGTATATACTTTGCAATGCTCATAGGCTAAATTATAATATTGTGATAAAGCCCACATACTACAAGGTGTGTGAACCCTATATAACTGGCTCACTATCTGTCATGTTGAGTTATATATGCTTGATGAACCATAGGCATTTGCCTACCGTGGTATTAAAAGCCAAGAAGTGTATTTTAACTTTAAAGTCAAAGTTTTCTTTATAAATCTCACCCCAGGACTTACCTCCTTACTAAGAGACCTGATCATCATACCAGGTCTTCCCTTTTGATAATATAAACAGAATGATTTGTACAATGATACTAGTTGCACAAATGTCAACTTATCCAACTGCAGCATTACCCTTCTCAAATAAAATCCTGCAAAACAAAATTGGACAAATTTAGGGTTATTCTAGATTAGCTCAACATTAGGTTAGCTTGAAGACATCACTCGGAGCAATTAGGTCACCTTTTGCATTTTTACCATGGGTAATTTTATATTTTGTAATATAGTGCACAATAACCCTTGTATTCATAAAGTTAGAACAGCTCTAGTGCCCTGTTCGTAAAGGTCTCATTACCTGGCCAAATGTAGGTACCTACGCCAAATACGGACAAACCAATCTAAGTATTTTTTTAATGTATGTATATAATCCATAAGGGTTGAAACACTCTTGCTAGTGCACAGGCATGGTTTTGAAATCACAATGTATAGGAGGCATGAGGTTGTCAAAAATTTAAATTTGAAATGTCTTAAAAAGACCAAATCATTACAAGGTTATGGTGAGACTACGTAATATACACATAAAAAAGCACTGATTCAAAAACTCAGTTGCTAAGAGTTTTCATGCATCACCAAAGTATAATAAAAATGTAACTACCTATATAAAAAAAAATTAAGAAAATTTTCTATTTGTTACTTGTAAGGGTGATACCTATCAGTGTTATTTTCCATACTCCTCCAAAACCACTTGGACAACATTTTAAATACATATATACAGTGGTGGCCATATAATTAAGAACGATTTATTCGAAACGTTTTATTTATCAAACTTACTTGGTTCAAAACTAGTTTCATGTTTTTTTCTTACCTAAAATGTTCTATTCCATTGCAAAATTATTACAGGCTGTTGTTACACCCATTTATTTACACGATCAAACAAATATTTATTTCATAATTTTATAACATTGAACCATATCGTAAATATTTCAGCGCATACTGGCTGGCCAAATACTTAAGAACGAATACAGATGCCATTTTCTTTTTAACATTTGAAAATGGAACTTTATTTTTTTTCTATTTATATCAATATTTGTACAGTTTTTCCGCCATTTTTTGCTGAAATATCGAAAAGATAAAGTAATTTCATTCAATACAATGGGAAAAAATAAAAGTTGTGACAAATCTACAAGGGAAGTGATAATCAATCTTCGTGTTAAGGGTTGGTCTTATAAAAAGATAGCCGACCATCTGCGATGCTCCAAAACTATGATTTTCCATGCTGTGAAGTATTATAACACGTATGGAACGACATCAAATATTCCACGTGAGCCTAAACAAAGATCGACGAGACGATCGAAATATCGTACGTTTAGCGAAACAATGTCCTTTTAAGGGGTCTAATGACTTGAAAAAAGAGTATTTTGGAGAAAATAACCCTTCAGCGATCTCTGCACGCACTATTTGAAGGCGTTTGGTAGAAGCAAACCTAAACGGAAGGATAGCAAGAAAGGTACTGATGTTGAAACAGTGTCATAGGCAAGCTCGGCTCCAATTTGCAAGAAGGTATGAAAACTGGACAGTATCACAGTGGAAAAATGTTATTTTCTCTGACGAGACAAAGATAAATAGAGTTTTTTCTGATGGCAAACGCTATGTACGACGCCCTCCAAGAACAGCATTCGGCCCGAAGTACACACAAGTGACTTTATAGCATGGTGGGCGAAATGTGAAAATTCGGGGGTGCTTTTCCGATCTTGGTGTTGGACCTGTAAGGGTAATAGAAGGAAACACAGATCAATTTCAGTACAAAAATATATTAGAAGAAACAATGCTACCTTATGCTGAAGACGTGCTTCCTGTTATTTGGACGTTTCAGCATGATAACGACCCTAAACACACTGCGCGCACCGTTAGGGAATTCCTCGCTTCGCAATCGGTTTCTGTCTTAGACTGGCCAGCTAACAACCCGGACTTGAACCACCGCATCTTTGGTGCGAGTGAAGAAAAAGGTTTCAAATAGACAGTGTGGCAATCTAAGACAGCTGTATGACGCTTTTTACATGAATGGAACTCGACCCCTGTTGAGAAATGTTTGAAATTGATAGAATCAATGCCTCGCCGTTGTAAGGCAGTAATTAAAAGCAAGGGACACTCAACTCATTATTAGATAAACATAAATTTGTAATAAATTGCATTTTCTGATAATATTCTGTGTAACTAAATGTATTAATTTAATATTAGTTTCATTTAATAAAAATAATGGCATGTTTTAAGAATTGTTCTTAATTGTTTGTCCATCTTTTTTACTATCGAAATTTGTAACTATCGATAAATGAATAAAATTGTTATAAAAAATGCTAGAGAACCTATTTATTTAGTTCCAACCCTGTTGACTCTACTCATGTAGCTATTTCAAAACATGTCACATTTTTCCTAAAAGGTAACAAATTAGTGACCATGGTTGAATTTTCATATTTTTTCCTTTAAATGAACATCGTTCTTAATTAAATGACCACCACTGTATATTGTTAATACAATAGATATGAGAATAGGTCTTTAAAAATTGCAACATCCTGATCTTTCCTTAATGTTTAAATTTTTTGATAGTATTTTGTACTTGTCTTACCTAAGACACTGCTGCGCGTGATCAAACAAGGGTTGGTCTCACTCTGTTCTATCATGAGTCTATCAATTGTTGAAGTTACACAGTCTGTTAATGCACTTACTCCATTCACATAAATATCTTGGAGACAAACACAAAAATTTTGTAAATGTACGCTAAGTAAATTGTATTTTCCATTTGTAAGAAGATTTTCCAATTCCTTGAACTCCATGTCAGGACACTGGAAAAAGATTTTGGTGTCATGAGTAAAATAAAATGAAGAGTGTTCAATAAAAACAAAACCTAGACCCAGGCCAGCCAGACTGTTAGTGAAACTGGAACAAAAATTGTTTTGTATCCAATAAAATTATTTATAAGTGTGTAACAAAAATAAACATGTTTACTGATACCATCTCACCTGTATTAATTTCAATGCCAAAATACAAAAATCTTTACGGTACTTAGGTGCAACTATACATTCCGTCATGGATTTTGCTGCAAATAAAAAGGTTGTACATTAAACATTTACGCACTAGATACAGAACATACGTATAATCCTCTATTGATATTAAATTGTAAAAGCGAGTAGGTGTAATGCAACGTAAAATAAAAATTACTCACATTCTAACTTCAACAATCCAAATTCCCGTATAAAACCCACAACTGCAATTTTGTGTGGTGTAACATTGTCTAAGCTACCTTTGGAGTTAATTAATTTAGCGAAATCCATATGGTCATTTAGGTCCATGGTAAAAAAGTTAATTTAACAGACATCGAAATTAATAAACAAAAACAGTTCAGCCGGCACACACAGCCGGTTTTTTTTTTTAACAACTACCGTGGAAATTCAGGTTTTTACAGCGGTGCAGATTTCAGCCTAATCGAATAAGATTTAAAAAAAGATTGATTGTTTTGATTCAGGGTATTCCTTTTAGCTGTGGTGCCGTGTGAGGAACGTAGTGATTTATTTATTTCTCTTCGCTGTACAGTTTCAGGTTTCTTCCAGGACGGCTGCATAGCTATTATTTCCTTTGTCGGTCATTTCTGACGATTTCGAAAAAATTAAGTCAATCCGACACTGACATTTACTTTTTTTAAAGTGCCATATGACTATCTTAACAATACAGCCCAATGATAATTATTGCTTTTCTATTCTAATTCGCAATCCCGGTAAACTTCTCAAAAGAAGTAGAAGACGAAGATATTCCATTAAAATCTACACGACAACAAGAACAACGTTTTAAAGGTAAAATATAAACAAGTGTGAATTACGAACGATGGTTTGTACTGTAAGCTCGTAACTCTTAGTCTTTTTTATGTACATATTTTGTTTGACAGATAAATGTATTCAAACAAGATGGCAGCGTTCAGCTTGCTTCTTCATCATTAATTTTGTACTTTTCAAAAAGTTCTAAATAAATGCGGGATAGCAAAATGAAGATTTAAATAAGTATACATTATTGTTATTGAAGTGCAGTGCGTTGTGCTATGTAATGCAGAACTTCGACATACATTTATAGTAACGATACAAAAATGAGGAGTGTGTTATTTTTTCTGTTTATTGTACTGTGTGCTTTAGTAATAACAGAAACATCGCGAGTAACACAAATAAAACATAGTGATTTATTACCACATCACGGTAGATGTGAACCAATAACATTGCCTTTTTGTCAGAACCTCCGATACAATCAAACTATTTTTCCAAACATCTTAAATCATGCACGACAAGAAGAAGCTGGAACAGAAATGTATCATTTTTCACCTGTAATAAAAAAGAACTGTTCCTCTGACCTTAAAATATTTCTGTGCTCTGTGTTTGCCCCAGTATGTACAATATTAGAAGATCCTATACCACCATGTCGTCACTTATGTGAATCAGCGAGAGATGATTGTAATGATATTATGCGCGTTTACGATTTACCCTGGCCCAGTAAATTGGAATGTTCCAAGTTTCCTGAACAGAAAGACAATGTCATGTGTGTTGGTGATAAGAATGCCACTAATGAATCAAAGAAGACTGGAAACCGATTGCCAAAAGTGGACTACAAGTCAAATAGAGACAGGGACCCATCTAAGTTACATGGTGCAAAGAACTATGGTTTTGTATGTCCCTCACAGTTTAAAGTTCCAAAAAATTTAGATTTAGATTACTCTCTGAAAGTTGGCACTAAGGTTGAACAAGATTGTGGTGCACCTTGTAATGGTATGTTTTTCAGTAAAGATGAAAAGAATTTTGCCAGACTTTGGATTGGAATATGGGCAAATGTTTGTGCTGTGAGTTGTCTATTTACAGTACTGACATTCCTTATTGACACGGATCGCTTCCGATACCCAGAGAGACCTATAATATTTCTGTCAGTTTGTTACATGATGGTAGCATCTGCATATGCTATAGGAATGAGATCAGGTGATAGTGTGAGCTGCCAAGGACCCTTCACTTCAACTCTTGGTGGAACAAGAGTGCCAAACATAACTGTAATCACACAAGGAACTAAAAATGAGCCATGTACAATATTATTCATGTTTGTATATTTCTTCAGTATGGCATCAAGCATTTGGTGGGTTGTACTTACCCTAACATGGTTTTTGGCTGCTGGATTAAAGTGGGGACATGAAGCTATAGAAGCTAACTCACAATATTTTCATTTAGCAGCGTGGGCTGTGCCTGCAGTTAAAACTATATCTATATTAGCTATGGGAAAAGTTGATGGTAAGGCAACACTTCATACAATATACTATCTTATTTTATAATCAATCTCAAAAGATTTATTCTAATTTGTGAATTTTGTTTTCAGGTGATGTACTTTCTGGAGTCTGTTATGTTGGCTTGTGGGATACTGAAGCTCTTCGAGGATTTGTAATGATACCATTATGTGTCTATTTAGTTTTAGGGACAATATTCTTACTTGCTGGCTTTGTGTCACTATTCCGCATCCGCACTGTAATGAAACATGATGGTACTAAAACTGATAAACTGGAAAAACTAATGATTCGTATTGGAGTATTTGGGGTACTGTATACTGTACCTGCTCTAATAGTTATTTCCTGCCTCTTTTATGAATATGCTAACTTTGACAAATGGATGATTACATGGCACAGGGATATTTGCACTAAATATTCCATTCCCTGCCCTTTCACACATAAAGAATTGGATAGACCTAGGTTTGAAGTATTTATTATTAAGTACCTAATGACCATGATAGTAGGTATCACATCCAGTTTTTGGATATGGTCTGGTAAGACTCTGGTCTCATGGCGTCAATTTTTTGATAAAATAAGAGGCCAACGGACAGAAACCTATGTCTGATTTGTCTTGTTTTGATAACATTATTTGCTCAATTTTTTTTATTAGACAGTGTCATGACTTGTGACTTATTTTTCTACCCAGTGCCATCAGAATAAAATGTTCAAATGTGTCCAAATTATGATAAGTGCAAAATACACCTACAAACTAAAGTAATAACTGCACTGGTAATTGATTCCATAGTGTACATTCTGAGATAGTGTTTTTATACTTCTAACATGGTTCATAATGCAATCATATCATGTACTTTCTTAAGTAATTATAAATGTTGAATCTGATAATATTAAGTAATACTCTGATTTCACTATGCTACATAGCAATAGAAATCAACATTGTAGATTTATTGTTTTTATTACATTCAACTGTTAGATTCAAATTAGTTTAAGCATTGCAACCTATGGGGGTACTAATTAATGGTGTACCTAATATGACTATGATTTAAATAGTGAATATTCATCTTCATTAATTTGTTGACAAGTGGGATGAAACCACTAAAAGTTACATAATTGCAATTTGAGTCTGCAATTAAAAGTACACAATGTAGGTATTTATATATCCTATAGCAACACACCTACTTCATACTATGTTATTCTCAATTGTAATATTTTTTAATATTTTGGAACTGCTTATTGTACTTACCATAATTTTATTTAAGTTAAGGTGCCAATGGATTTTTTTTTTTTTTTGTAGATAGGTACCTAATATTAAATGTTTATTTCTGACCCACAATACCATAGGTCTTTTATAGTTAAATGGTACCATCAACTAAATAGTGTGAGCATCAGAGACATTGGGTACTGCTAGTTATCCAACTTCTCATAATTTTTTGGCTATGCTATATGCCTGCCTACATATTTTAATCAAACTTTTAACTTCTACTCTAAAGCTATCTTAGTGAATATACATAATATCATGCCAGTGATACCATTTAACTCAAAGAGCACCAGGTAATGTCGGTCTGAAATTATTATTTTTACATAAATCCACATTGGTTTGGTGTACCTGCTGCTATTTTTCATTATTTTCACTACCATCTCAATGGTATCATTCTGCAAAAGTACAAATTACTTATGCATTCTCCTATATCTATAGGAAAGTTAAGAAGGCTGATTTTGGCAACTATTTTATTAAGCATTTATTGTACCTACCTATTATTTTTTTGTAAGTAATATTGGTACTTGTTAGACTTTGTATTTACCTAGGTTAATCTTATATTAAATGATCAAGTAAGATATTTTTTTAACATGAATCTCAGCTTTATTGCATTATCATATTAATGTGACTTACAACAAAAAATAAAATGTTTTCTGTACAGGTGTTTCTCAATTCTACATTCCTCCTCCAGAACATTGTTATGGAGCTGAATGTGCTGTTTGGTGGTTGTTTACCTACCATTAAAAATGTCTATGGAATAAGTTTCCTTTCTGTGCCTGTAGGAACACAGGACTATGGACCCAACTCACGGGTCTTAGTACCTTGCTAATTATTTGCCATATGCCTTGGTTCATCACACAGTTAACTACTGTTTAACATTATCAAAATCAATTAATCTTAGAATGTACTTAACAGCATGGTAATGTAGATGAAGCGAAAGGGGTATGTCAGGACCGTGACAAATGGAGATCTGTAGTCTCTGCCTACCCCTCTGGGAGACAGGCATGAAGTGTATGTATGTAATGCCAACATAGTACTTCAGCTACAAGTTGCTTACTCATATCCTGAACAAACCTAAATCTCCAGATCTCATAGACGGCTCCTACGACATACCAGGAAGAGACAGCTGCTGCATTCTATACTAATAAATAAATACTTAAGAGCAATGAAAACGACTCACTTTATCACTGAGCCAGTAGCATTCCGACCCCATTTCACTGCCCGCGAGTGTATTTACATCCCAGATCAGCATGACATTGAAGTAAATTGGCAAAACATAATAAAGTATGAAGCCCAGTTTTTTTTAAACGCAATGAACAATCGTTTGACCACTATCCTACCTGATGTTAAGCAGCGATGTGGTCTACGATGGAGCACACTTATTCATTAGGTACCTATTTACCCGCAACTTGAAGAGCTTTCTCTCTTTCAGTTGTAGGTATAATAATTGGATTTATAATCATGTCATCGAGAGATTGTGTGTTCGAGACTGGCTATACTAACCAGGATAATCCCACCCAATTTCCCACCACTGTCTTTCATGTTGGAGCCAGGATCTACAGCGGCATCAATATTAGAGAAGAGCTCAATAAATGACGATGGGGCTGGATCTCGGGGTTGCCTACCCTTTGGTCTCTGATAATCATCATCAGCCCATACTGATCCACTGCTGGACATTAGGTCTTCCCAAATGCAGGTCACTGAGATTTATTTTCGGCAACTCGAATTCTGGTAGCCATCTTGCGTACACCATAAGTCCACTTTCATCACTACCTACCACAATCACTGTCCTATACTCCTTGCCGAGACGCGGTCTCCACTCGAGAACTCATTTACCCTAACGTGGATACCACATGGTAATTTAAACTAAGAAATACGAGGAAAAATATATACCTACACACTGCACTGCAATGCATACATTTATACTATACTAGACGGGTAGTAGTGGACTTAAATCTCAACGACTATCACCATTTGCACCAGCAATGTTGACGTGGAGAAAAGAAATAATCACCCTGTCACCTGATGACATTGTCACATTAGACAATGAAAATATTGCGATTGGTTTGATTACTTACTACTGTAATTCTTATGTATAATAAAGCCTATTGATTTCTAAAGGTTCTACTTCTTAAATGTCCGACAATTTATTATACATAAGAAATTAATCATGTCGAAGCCAGTGACGCCGCTAAATCCAGACTCAGTGTCAACCCATAAGCGAACGGCTAACATAGCACATTTTCTAAGACCTGAACGCTTCGAAGCCGACCCCAGCTGTAACGGCTCTGAAGAAAAATGGAAATATTGGAGTTACACCTTCAAAAACTTTATATCAGAAGAGCTGCCTGATTCTGCTAACGACTCCGTAAAATTTAAATTGTTAGTAAATCACCTGTCACCAAAAACATTCTCAATAATTTCCGGTTGTAACAATTTTGAGACAGCTTTTGAAACTCTAGAAAAGACTTTTGTGAAGCAAAAGAACGAAGTCCACGCTCGACACATTTTAGCTACACGACGGCAGCAAGAAGGAGAATCAGTAGATGATTACATCCGAGAGTTAAAACGACTTTCACAAAATTGCGAATTCAAAAACATTACAGCAGAAGAATACAAAGGCGAGTACATAAGAGATGCTTTCATACGCGGACTAAGCTCAAACGCAATTCGTCAAAGATTACTAGAAAGCCTTACTCTTACCCTAGACGCGGCCCATAACTTAGCAAACTCTCTTGAAATGGCCGTAAATAATACACAATCTTACTTACATCCTCGGGCTGAAAACCATACAGTGAACACTATTCAAGACAATAATAGTAATAATGTTGAGGCTACAGTAGCAGCGGCAAACCGCTCCTTCGGGAAGAAATCCTGTTTTTTCTGTGGTAGCCTCATACTACATCGAAGATTTAAATGCCCCGCATTCAAAACGACGTGCCAAAAATGTGGCAAGAAAGGCCACTTCGCCAAAGTTTGTAGAAGTAATGCGGATGTCAACGCTATATTTGAAAACGAACCTAACGAAAACCATTTTATGATGATATCTGCCGCCTCTACAGCTGGTCTTGTAAAAGCTATGATTCCAGTTACGATAAATGAACATAAAGCAGAAGCACTCATCGATACCGGAAGTACGTTAAGCTTCATCGACCAAAATCTGGCAAAAATTCTGGGTCTCAAGAGGAAACCATGCCATCAATCCATAACTCTCGCGTCACTCGAGCATACTTCGATAGTCACGGGAATGTGTCATGCAACACTCAAAATACAATCTCATATCTATCGACAACAAGCTCTCTTGATAGTAAATAATTTATGCGCTGATCTGATCCTTGGACACGACTTGCTAAGAGATCATTCTTCACTGCTTCTTAAATTCGGTGGACCTAAGGACTCCCTAGAAATTTGTAATGTAATGGCTTCAAAAGTGCCACCTGCCTCAGTTTTTACAAATTTATCGCCAGACATTAAACCTATCGCCATAAAGTCAAGAAAACATAATGGCAGCGACCGATCATTCATCGAAGCAGAAATAGCAAAACTGTTAGAAGACAAAGTAATAGAACCGAGCGTATCGCCTTGGAGAGCGCAGGTACTGGTTACAGGTGGAGACGGGATACACCGCCGACGAATGGTCATAGATTACTCTCTCACAATAAATAGGTATACTGAACTGGATGCCTACCCTTTGCCGAGTATTGAGTCGATAGTCGCTAGAGTCGCTACAAACAACTTCTTCAGTCAAATTGACCTGAAAAGTGCATACCACCAAATAAGCATCTTGCAAAGGGAAAAGAAATATACAGCATTCGAAGCATGCGGTAAATTGTATCAGTTTACCAGAATTCCTTTCGGAGTTACTAATGGCGTAGCTGCTTTTCAACGGGCGCTACAATATATCATCGAATCTGAGAATCTGACAGGAATATATGCGTATCTAGACGACATCACTATCTGTGGCAAGAATAAAAATGACCATGACATAAATCTCGACAAATTCATGAAAGCAGTTGAAAAATATAAAATTACAATAAATAAAGAGAAAAGTGTCTTCTGCACCGATTCCATAAACCTACTGGGATATACAATTAAGAACAACGAAATGAAACCAGACAAAAATCGACTCAAAGCTCTCGTTGAATTACCGGTGCCAAAAGAGCTAAAAGAACTCAGGAGGGCACTCGGCATGTTTGCACACTATTCGAAATGGATAGAGAACTTTTCGGAGAAAATCCAGCCTTTGATTGACAGCAGCTTCCCACTAAATGAACAAGCGATAGCGTGCTTCGAACAACTCAAGTCGGATATTGGCGCTTCTGCACT
>SJJU01003138.1:0-25491 GCA_012932125.1 Conopomorpha cramerella
TGAAACCCGCACACCACAAGGTGTGTGAACCCTATAACGGCGATGGGCTCACCCCCTGTCACGTTGGGTTAAATACGCTTGGTGAACCGTGGGCAAATGCTTATCAATATTATTGATACCGCGACAGTAGTCGCCAACAACTGAAGACCGGTCGTTCATCGGCTAGACTCGTAAGTTCGTCTGTCTGTAATCGCGTTGGATTCGATTCGAGAACAACAAAAGATTACGCCCCGTAACGGTGTTGCGTCGAATCGGAAATCAATAGGAAAGAAACTATATTAAGTAAGAAGTGTCGGCTGTTTGATCTCTTTCATCAGGTTAGTTAAGGGAATTAAAAGTTACATTTTAAGGCCCGAATTTTGAAACGTGAACCAATAAACTACTCGGATAAGTGTTATGCTTTGGCTGACTCTAATGGAAAGTATCAAAAAGAGACAAATTCGCCTCAAAGCGTTACATAAGCATTGATTTGTCTTTCATAATATGGGTCAGACGGATTACATGAAACGGTACGGCAAGGTGTTGTGCTGCGTTACAATTGCATTTTTCGGTTTAACTATTATGAAGATAAAATTCATTCATCATCAGCCACATAACGTCTACTGCTGGTGTTGCAAATTTTTACAATTGCATTTTTCGGTTTAACTATTATGAAGATAAAATTCATTCATCATCAGCCACATAACGTCTACTGCTGGACGAGGGCCTCCCCCAATTTCCGTCACTTGGGAAATGCCAATAATCGGCACGCTTGGTAGGCGGGTTGACGATAGCAGTGGTGTTGCGGTTTAACTAACAGAGAGCGCTGCTGCCCGTTCTCTGGAGAGCTCCCTCAGTCGTCTCTTACGACCCTCACGACGGGAAAAGTTGGGCTGGGATGGTGGCACACGTATTCTATTCGCCGTCACCACACACCACACCGGTGGTACACCTACAAGGTAATATTATGCCAGATTTAAAATTGTATGTCTTGGTGTCGACAGAATACCAGCGTCGCAGGTAACTGTGACATTAAGCTGAGTCGAAGCCTATTTTCTTTGCGTCAAGCACAGCACACAATATTATACTTTTGTCTTATTGTTATTTATTTTTTTGTTATGTTTCATTGTGTATTTCGTGTTTCATGTGAACTGCCAGGATGTGGAACGACTTGCCGGAGTCTGTATTTCCTGCGCAGTACAGTCTGAAGGTCTTCAAGTCACTGGGGTGAATAGGTCCTTAATGAACAAGTGTGCTCCATCGTAGACCACATCGGTGCTTAACATCAGGCAGGATGGTGGTCAAACGCTTGTTGATGTCGATAAAAAGAACGAAATAAATGTCTATCTATCAATGTATGTCGAATATGGAATAACCAGTTCCAGTGAATGTGTGCCACCCTTGTGTAAGTGCCAGAGTGTTTATTGGTAAGAGGGTTATCACGCAGCAGAAATCTAAATACCGACATACCAAAGCGCAACAATTTTCATAATATGCGTGACGCAAAACAGGGAATGGAGTAAATTAATTTAATTTGATGTGTAGTTAAAATGCAATTTTGGACTGATTGCAACACGTGAATAATATTTTATTTAGAGACAGTAATTTTTTTCAGTAAAAAAGAAATTTCCCGTACCGGGAATCGAACCCGAGCCTCCTGGGTGAAAGCCAGGTATCCTAGCCACTAGACCATACGGGAGACAAACGAAGCGTCGAATTTCACGATAACGTTTCATTTATCGCCAATTTTTCAATAACAATTCAGCGACGATAAGCTTTGAAAAAAAATTTTTTTATCGACTCCGGTTTATCAGTAGCAGCAATAACTGAAGAAGTCTAGATTGCGATTTTTAATAAGAGCAAAAGAGTGTTCTGTTATAATAATAAACTAGCTGACGCGGCAAACATTGTTTTGACCGTAACATGTAAATCCTGATCCCGTGAGAATTTCGGGAATTCCTATCTTTTTTTTTAAACACAATGAACAAGTGTTTGACTACCATCCTGCTTGATTTTAAGGAGCGATGTTGTCTACGATGAAGCACACTTGTTATTTAGCTACCTATTTACCCGCGACTTGAAATCCCACGAGTGTTTCCTGCGCAGTATAGTGCGGAGGTCTTCAAGTCACGGGTAAATTAGGTACCTAATGAACAAGTGTCCACATCGCTGCTTAACATCCGGCAGGATGGCGGTCAAGCGCTTTTTCAATTTCTTTCTCCTTAATCACCCTTTCAAAACTTTGTTTAGTGCAAACGAAGGGACGACCGTTAACCCTTCAAGTAGACATATACCTTGGTACGACCCAACATCGCAAACCAAAAACAACAAACACGTTAAAAGTATATTATGTTTCTCTACGAAAGTCTGCGTTTCTTTACATCAGCTAGCAATATGTTTTAGGTGTTTAGTTTAGGTCTATTTCATCCAGGTCATTGGCTCGCCTGTTGCTCCCTGCAAGCGGGGTGAGGCGGGGGGTAGGTGGCGGGGTGCCGGGGGTGAGGTTGAGGGGGTGTGCAGGGAGAGGGTCCCGATGCACTGGATCGATAGCGGCGGCTCTCCTCGACAGAACCAACTGTCATCAGTATACGCAGTTCAGACTACCTAGCTAATAATAGTGCACGTTTTGATATTTGTTCCTTTTACAGCACTCTTTACTTATTGTACTGAGGATTGTCACTTTCATCTGCATATAGTATGATAGAGATAGAAGGAAAACCCAATGTGACCTCCTACAACCTCACAAGCTTTTCATTATAATATTAGCGGATCGCACTATGAAATTAGACGCAAACCGTTTGTTTCGCGTAAATGGCAGATCCACCTGGTATGGATGACGTTTGGCCGTTCTCCTGATTGTCCTATTGTAAAAACGCGATGGCGGTATTAGGTTATGCAACTCCGTAGCACACTGTCCGAAATGCACCCGATAGGAGACAGATATGCTCGCAACCTTGCGGCGATGCTCTAGGCTTTGTAGCCGAGCATCAAACAGCTTGTCGTCACATATGAGCCTTCTAGAACGCCTCTCTATATTTTTTTCAGAGGCTAATTTAACTTTACAATCATTATAGCATATGCTCTCAACACATCAAAAGTGTCTAGGGATCAAGAACATTTAGCTCCAAAAAAATCTAATTTATTTAAATCAAATCTAATCAGGATTGGTCTTCTACCTAATTGCCCATGCAAGTATCAATGACTATTCACCACATTTTGAATAAATTATGAATGAATTCAGTTTTTGTGAAATATATTCTTGATTGCAAGATTCTAAAATGTACTTGATCCCCTTTGATGTGTGTACATTGGAACAAACACAGGCTTTAATGTATCCTGAAACACCTACGGGTGGGAGATGTACAAATATGTAGTTCTAAAATATGTTTAAATATTCGACCTTAAAACATCAACATTCGAAAAAAAACACATGCTCACAAGACTCGACGAAGTAGCAAAAAAAAACACTGTTAATTACGAATATCCCACGGACGTTCGTTTAACAAAACTCGCTTCATAAGCAGGTCAGTGTCCATTTATTAACTAGTTATCTAAATATATGCATCACAAAACTAGGGCGCCATAGTTTCAAGCGAGAAAAAGAAACGAAAATAATTAGTCTTGCAATTTTGTGCATGACAGAAGAGTACTAAATATAGCCAGCAATTCTGTGATGCCGCAAATTACCATGCGAGTTGAGAAAATTTAACCGCACATGTCGATCTATTTAGCCGTGCGGTGAGGACGAATAGAATACATGTGTCACCACCCCAGCCCAACTTTTCCCGTCGTGGGGGCCGTAAGAGGAGACCGAGGGAACTCTCCACGAGAGAACGGGCATCAGCGCTCACTGAATCCGCCAACCCGCCTGCCAAGCGTGACGATTATTGGCATTTCTCCCCAAAATGGCAGAAATCATTCAAAAATTTATTCTGCCCCCGTACCATGAGGTCTATTAATAAATAGTAATATTTTTCTCGTTGTGTAGCGTTAGGGGCGTGGTATAACGCTGTCACTCTCGCGTACACGATATTACATTAAAGTAGAATTTTCATTTTCATCAGTCAAATGACGTCTACTGCTGGACGAAGGCGAAGGCGTCCCTCAATGATTTCCATGATCGATGTGGGGAGGGGGGGAATGCCAATAATCTGGTAGACTATATTCTTGACAGACTGCCGTCAGAATGTTATTTGATTTAACCTTACGTAAGAATATCTACATAATACCGCCCAAGATTCATCTGAGAAGCATCTGTTTAAGACGGTATACTGTATCTACTATGATGACGATTCAAACGAGATACAATTATTTGGATCATGAGCCGTTGTTACGACCTCTTTCATTAGCAGCTTAAGCTTGTGCCAGTTAAAAGTTTGTTGAGCGAGATGACTAGCTATAGTTAATTGTACGCTTGTCATAAAAGCCAGTGGCACTGGCCACTGACAAATAGTAATTATCTATAAGTACGCACCATTTTCTTACACATACAATCTTGTACAGTAGTTATAGAGATAAACACACAAAACCTTTCAATGCCATACGCGTATCTCTAGCGAGGAATTTGGCCACAGCGTCAGATGTAATACCCACTTACATTATTATTGAAGTATGTATTCTTACTTTAGGTTCCATTCACGCCATCTTGCGTCAGAACATTTGCACCGACATATTATTCTTACCTGAAAAGAACAAGAGAATAATTATCAGCAATTACACATACGAGTAAGCAAAGCATCGTTTAGTAAAGTGATTTAAACTTGGGGACATTTGGTCCTTATTTAAACAAAATAAGTGTTACTTGAGAAAACTTTGTCTCTTTTACACTAACATGATTAGAGCGAGAAAAAGATCAATCGCTTGAGCAGAGATCTGTGCTTGAGTCGAGTTTCAGAATAGAGGACCACAACATACCGTCCTTTTGTAAGACGCCCTCAGGCAAGGTGGACTGATGATATACGCAAGATGGCTGGATGCGAGAAGCCAAAAACAGATCACAGTGGCGTGCAATTGGAGAGGCCTATGTCCAGCAGTGGACAAGTATGGGCTGATGATGATGATGATGACATAACGTAAGTTTATCACTAAGCTTGCGATATCCTGCGCTAGATCAGCACGGATCAGGGCGTTTGGGTGACCTCGCCGAGAGCAGAAACAGAGTGTGGTACTATTTAAGGGCGCCTATACCCTAACAAGGGCTATACATTTATAGTAAAGAAAACCACACCCTGCTTCGAACAAACTTCCCCTTCCCCAAAAAAATACAAAGACATATGAGGATATTAGCTCATTTAATTGTTCTTGGTTTGTTATTAACTTAGAATAAATACTATATGATAATTAATGCTAAGTGTAAGTATGTGTTTAAAAAGGGGAATGTGGGGAACCTGTACAAGTTGCCCGCAGATCAGAACCGTCATCAATGATCAGGGGAGATACATCTTGGAATGCCTCGTACTTGGAATATCCCGTACTTGGGATGCCCCTTGCTTAGAACGCCCCATACATACTCAAATATATCCACAAAATAACCCTATATCGTAAATGTGAAACCAAAGTGCGCAGTTCCACTATTTAAATCTTCCATTACTAATTATAGGTTTTCTGACAGCTTCAAATATGTCGAAAGTCGCTGAACAGACATGATTTATAGAAAAAACTGGCAAATCTGGATCCAAACTGTCAAATTAGTAGCAAAAGTGACAGTTTGGATCCAGAAGCATATCATTCTCCATACATTTGAGTGGGAAAGAGACAGACTGAAGATGGTACGCGGGTGTCAATCCTTGGGGATCATTGCCTACCTTGTCATAAAATCCAGTGCAAAATACCATCCCTGTATAAATCATAGTAAGTTCAAAGGGTAACATAGATAACATAGTCAAGTAAAATAGAAAACTGCAATTTACCGGCGAACAGGTAGTCAGCAGAAACAGTTACTGAATAACCCTTGCATACAGGGGAGAGTTGGCTATGAAAAACCAGCCACGCGAAACATTCAACTACCCACCTAATACCTAGGGACCGCAATGGCTGGCCGAACAGTAGAATGAAATCGAGGGGAGAAAATGTTTCAAAGTCAATTACACCTAAGTGAATCCCGTAACGACCTAGGGAGCGGTCTGAGGGAGAGGCCCCGTTTTTAGACACTTTTTACAGTAGGTTGAGCTCAGATGTAGGTACCTGATATTTTAATATTATGCAAAGTACTTGGGAGCGGCCTAAAAGAATCCCACCTAGGATATGGAAGCTTGTATGGTAGAGTTCGAGTAAAGTGAAATTCCCTATTAAATCCTAGATGGATATAATATAATATAATAGGAAATTTCATCATATTTTTTTCCAAATACAATGAACAAGCGTTTGACCACCATCCTGTCTGATGTTAAGCAGCGATGTGGTCCACGATGGAGCACACTTGTTCATTAGGTACCTATTCACCCGCGACTTGAATACCTTCAGACTGTACTGCGTAGGAAGCACAGACTCCGGCAAGTCATTCCACATCCTGGCGGTTCGCACTATGAAGGTAGACGCAAACCGTTTGGTTCGCGTCAATAGTAAATCCACCTGGTATTGATGACGTTTTGTCGTTCTCCTGATTGTAAAAACGCAATGGGGGTATTAGGTTATGCAATTCCGTAGCACACTCTCATAATGAAAACCTACCTACAGTAAAATTTTATATTCTGCTCAAGCATAACTATTACTGTCGTGTGTATTTACTGTACATAATATTATGGACATAATAACCATATATTTAAATAAAACCTCTTTGCCAGAAACGTTATGTGCCTACTGACACAATTTTTAAAGTCATAGTCATACGAGTCGTGTGTTATCGCTAGTCAAATTTAAAAATAATAACGGCTTTAACAATGAACGCGGTTTAGCTATTCCGACATTATACCAAGCTCAGCTTAAATTGTCAATTGTATGTGAAATAGACAAGACATTTATTTTCTCTGACAATTACAAATGAGACACACATAAAAAAGAAAACCAATAGGTATGAAAATACACAAGCAGATATGAATAGGCACAGTGTGGCTGTGCTTGTCAGCGAAGAGGAGACTCCGGCTCAGCATCAAGTCACGGTTACCCGTGACGCTGCTCTTCCGCCGGCACTCACTGAGAGTGGCGATATACACCATAATTATGATAAATAGATAGATCAATATATATAATCTTTAAAATATAAAATAGTTAGAACTACGCATACAATAAAATAGATGGACCATACATAAATAGTCTACTATCCTAAGTTTGAAACCTAAACGTCTGTGGTCCAGTAGGTCGGATACTTGACTTGTAACCGGCAGGTCCGGGTTCGAGTCCGGCTACTGGACGTGTACCAATGGGACTCTTTTTCAGAGCCTATGTACGCAACGCAACGCTCGTACGGTGAAGGACAACATCGTGATGAAACCCGCACAACACAAGGTGTGTGAACCCCATAACGGCGATGGGCTCAACCCCTGTCACGTTGGGTTAAATACGCTTGGGGAACCGTGGGCATTTGCTTAAGTGCCTCTGCCTACTCCGCTTTGGGATTAAAAGGCGTGAAGTGTATTTTTTTTAATCAGAAGTTTAAATCTCACACGAATGTCATTAGACATTAAGGTTTATTTTTCCCTTGTAACAACATAAGAACTCTACCTTATTGTTATTTTCGTGACACAGGAAGTTACAACAAAACTGACAGACCACGTTCTTGTCCGACCGTAGATTTACACTTGTATTTTTTACTCTTATTTTCACTTTTGTAGAAAAAGCTGCAACTACATTTATTAAGCGTATTTGCTGTTTCGCTAGCACGCACCGAGGATACAAGTAATACTTGGCCATAAATGACAATTAAAATCCAGTTGCACAGCGCTATTTTCGCCTACTTAAAGGTACAGGTTTCTAATAATACATCGACGGTTGGAAAGTTCGAAAGAAACCGTAGTTACAATGATTCATGCATGCCTCGTGCCTCTTGTAAAGCCTGTTTGTAGATGTCTACTCAAGAATATAATATGAACTAGTGTACTCGACAGACGTTGTCCTGACTTAACTATCAATATGAATATAAAATTTGTATAAACTCCCGGGTGGCCTGTGCTCAGCAGTAGATGTCACGAGATATAAACTATCCTATCTCTCAAATTCGACGAAATTACATATAAATGACAACTTTTGTGAATATCGGTAGCCTTGGTGAAGAGTTCATCGGGAACAAACATCATGACATTGGATTTTTGTATATGAAGACAAATGTTTCTTTTTAGTCAGGCACTCAATATAGTCCTTATTTAAAACTTACTAGCAAACCCGGCGAACTCCGTTTCGCCACCAGATGGGTTCGTTTCGTTTAACCGCTTTTCTGTTGAATTTTTTCCTGAATTTTCTTTGCTATAAACCTCACGGAGCCCGAGACCTTTCCAACGAATGCAAAACCGTGGAAATCGGTTCGTGCGTTCTGGAGTTATAGCGTCAGGGAGGAAAACCCGACTTATTTTTATAGTTTAAAACTTATTATAGCGTTTCATTTGGCTGAGATAAAACCAGAGTACTTCACATTTAAATTACATTTGACAGAAATGGCCACCGTAAAAAAGGGCTATTTGAAATCAGAAATGTTTATTCAATGGAAGTTCATCTGGCAAATGTAATTTTACGATTATTAAATTACAGATTCAAGAATCAACCCAAATTAAATCATTCAAAATCTCATCAACATAGATGTCTGATTTAACTCAACATACATACATACACTTCACGCCTGTCTCCGAGAGGGGTAGGCAGAGACTACAGATCTCCATTTGTCACGGTCCTGACATACCCCTTTCGCTTCATCTACATTCATACATCTTTTCATACATGACCTCCGGTTTCGAGTACTTTTCACGCCACCTTCGGTCAGGACATCACCAATCTGGTCTTTATATGTCCTTCTGGGGCGACCTCTACTCACCCGGCCCATTACATCACCCATATAAATCTCTTTCGTCAATCGACTTCCATCCATTCTCTCCATATGCCCAAACTCAAATGTCTCATTAATATAAAAAAGTAAGCTTCATTTTAAGGCATACTATACGGTTTTTGTCGGATTATATCCTTGATTTTTTACAACAAAAAAAAAACACGACACCAAAACCTAATTTACACTTTTTCAAACCTACAAATACCAGAAGTCACTAACCCTTAAAAAATACACAGGCACTTGTACTTTTTAATATATTGTTTTTCTGTTAGCGTATAATTATGCCCCTGGGGTATATTTTGGAAAAATAACTTTTACAATAAGCCCCCTAGCTTCTAGTAGTTGGCGTGTTAGTATGCCGTGTAAGTAACTGACCTAATCCGGAACAAAAGGTCGACGACCGAACAATAGGTGCTGTGTTCCGCCCTTTTTACCCTCACTCACCTCAATTTCCGGATCCTTGTTTCATATCACATTTCTTTGTATTAGAGATCACGTTAAAGTGGTTTTGACGAAACATGCTCGATATGAAACATAAAATATTCGTGTCTTGTAATCTGCAGGTGTATATTTCTTTTTTTTTTGGAACACGAAAATTTTACCAACTACCGTCTTTTGGAATTCTAAAGTTTTCTATGTGTATAGTGTTATTGGCTAATATACTTTGACAGCCTGTCATTTTCTATTTCTATCCGACCCTGGTGACGTGCGAAACCAATGAGATAGAACTACAATAAGCTCAGACCAAAAACTACTAAACTTTCAAAGCTAAACTAACGTTTAGAATAAAACTAGGATCCACAAGTACCTATATTATTTTTCATACATTTTAGTGTGAAAGAGACAGAATGAAGGTGGTACGCGTCTGGTTGTGTTGGTTTCTGTAACAATAAGGCTCAATATATTCTAGAGCTATACCTAGTGGCGTGCACACCATACAAGCAAAAAGACACTGCCTACCTTGGTATTTTGGCTACCCGACCTTATAATTAAGAGTTATTGCTAGATCCTTTTTTGTTGTACTCACGACATAGGCTAACGAAGGTCCTGTGTTTTGTGGGTGAGTAGATAGGTAGGTACCTATGTTTCGTTAAGACAATTTACCTATATATAGGTGTCAATCCTTGGGGATTACTGCCTACCTTGTCGTAAAAGCCAGTGCACGCCACTGTACCCAGTACATATTCGAAAATTTTAAAGTCGTAATCTGATACTACGTAATCTGAAGAGATTGGAGAAAGTAAGTAATTAATTATAATCAGTAAATAAATATCTTTTCCTTTCCATTTCACATTAAATTTATTTAAGATAACCGTATTCGCTTATTTTCACAGAAGCATTACTGTTAATTAAGAAAATTATGTAAGTTTTTTCTTTTTAAGAAAAACAAAACGCTTTTGCTATTACACATTTTAAATCTAATATTCCTAAATATGAGTCAAAAATAGATTCAAAATTATACAAGGTCAAACTAAAGATTATAGCGAAAAACGAAAAATTCTAAAAAACTTTCACAAGGAACCCTACGTCAAAAAACGTAACAAAAAACTACGTAATTCATACAAAGTGGCATAAAAGATAGGCAATTTAGTATGAAAAGGTGTTTATTTTTTCTGTCATAGTAAACACAATGAACAAGGGTTTGACCACCAACCTGCCTGATGTTAAGCAGCAAACTTGTTAATTAGGTACCTATTCACCCCAGTAACTTAAATACCTTCAGACTGACTGCGCAGGAAACACAAACTCCGGCAAGTCATTCCACATCCTGTTCGCGTAAATGGTAAAACTATTTCCAAAGTACTTTCTTTCCAATAGCTAACTACCATCCAGCTTCTAAACACACATAAATAAATACTCCAATGAACACGCAAAACCTTCATAAATAACCTCTTCGATAATTACCTATCTGTGTTTAACGAATACGTTTCCAACGACCAACTAGTTAGTTAACATATAAATCACAGTCACAATTCCATGTAGGAAAGTACTTAGGTTAGTAACTTACGCAAACAAGTTACATGGGTAGGGGCTTTCAACTTTCCAACAAACGAAGTCAGTGCTATACACGCTTCTATAGGGCTTGGCGGGATGCGCGAAAGCTGTATACGATCACATCAATAAAGGTACTGATACACATACATACATACACTTCACGCCTGTAGGGTAGGCAGAGACTACAGATCTCCATTTGTCACCGTCCATGGCATACCCCTTTCGCTTCATCTACATTCATACATCTTTTTATACATGACTTCCGGTTTCGAGTACTTTTCACGCCACCTTCCGCCAGGACATCACCAATCATGTCAATGTATGTCTGACTGATACACATGCTAGTAAGTAGCATGCTTTTGCAGCATTTTACAAAACGAAGGTGTTATTTCTAATAGCCAGTGGCGTGCACTGGCCTTTACGACAAGGTAGGCAGTAATCCCCAAGGATTGACACCTATCTACTCACCCGCAAAACACAGGACCTTCGTTAGCCTATGTCGTGAGTACAACAAAAAAAAATCTAGCAATAACTGTATTGTTAGGTCGGGTCATTGTTAGGTTAGCCAAAATACTAAGGTTGGCAGTGTCTTTTTGCCTATATGGTGTGCCACTGCTAATAGCCTAAATCTTAGCCCATTCAAGATACATTAAAATAAACAATAATTCATCAATGTGCTTATACTACACGTTTAAAAAACTTTATTCATTTTTGAATTGAATCAACTTTTGCGTATTGAAACTATTAAGCTATGGACGGTTTTTGGACAACACAAAACCGACAATGCAGTTGGCCTTGTAAGTAAATATGTAAACACCACAACTCTAAAAGTTTTATGAGTATATATGTATGATATGAATACATTACATAATCGAAAAGTGCAGATTGAAATTAATACATCTGCAAGGTCAAACCCACGACTTGTCAAACACCCACCAAAGTTCTTTTGTCCTTAATATTTGTGCTGTGAGAGACACAGATTCCGTAAATATGACCACAGATAAATCAAAAATATGGATACCCTAATAAGCCACCAAAACTGACCCACAAATATAACAAAACATCCTATATAGATGGCGTATTAGAATCTAACTTTCACTTATATTGTGTAGATATAAACTATGACTAATTTAGTGTACCAAAATTGGGCATTGCGGATTGAATAAATCTGTCCAAATTATAAAGTGTCCGGTCGTAGGATTATGCACTGTATACTAGAGCATATTAGGTTTACTCTTCCAAAACAGCTCCACAAAATATCAGGGTTCAATTGTTCTGGAAATGAAATTCAATGACTCACTCTCAGACTGGATATGCATTTCGAAATCGTTATGATTCAGAATCCTTTGGCATAACTTGCATCGACTTGATTTTGCATACTTCACGTGTACAGTCATGATCTGACCGAGCGATCGTTATCTACGCATCTAGGTAATAGCTGTCGTTCTATTCAACGTTAAAAAAGCATACAATACAACTTTCCCCAAGGAACCTTATGTCAAAAAGGAAAAAATATTTTCACCTCTGTACAAACTGGAAATGCAGATTATGAGATGCTTAATAAACTGGAGCGGACCTGGTAAACAGTTGAGGGAACTTTGAACGTTTGTGTGCTATTCGCTGGCACACACCACGAACATATGAAGCCTGTTAACGACTGAAGACGCGACGAGGACCCGACGCGAAGTCTCCGTAATGTGATCGTCATGCCCCAGAAGAGGAGAGTTGGCAACAAAACAGGGATGGACAAAGATAATTTGTACAGAGTCAAGAAAACGTGTGCGTTGAAAAGAGGCAATAGCAAGTAGACGCGCAAGTCTCCAGAGTATGGCCCGTACGCCGAGCGAGAGGCAGGTAGGGCTTGGGTGCTGGTGGGCTTGTCCCTGTTATTTCTCCATACACACTCATCGATCAGCTGATTGCCACATTACACTCGTATGAAAAGGTATGTTGCCGTATTTTGTTTTACATAGGATTCCTTGGGGTATATTGTTTTGTAATAATACAAAAGAACGAGATAAAGAACTCGTCATGGGCATCTCAAGTTTCGCCAACGTTTTTGATTCAACATTATATAAAGCAAATATACCATTTTAATCCATTACCTAATCCTACTAATGTATAGTAAAAGTAACTTTGTTACGCTTTCACGAGAAAATTACTTAAGAGATCATTATGAAACTACAACTATTGGAGATAATGTAAGTAACAGAGGCTACATTTTATTCCGAAATTTCCACGGGAATCACTACAGATAGTTTGAACACAATTCGACGCGAGTCGACTTCTGTGACAGGTTCGCCAATGTAGCCTAGCGATTCCAGGGTCTACTAAGGCCCGGCGCTCATTATCGGCATCGGCTAGGAAAAGGATTTTAGGTGGCAAATGGCAATATAGAGGTACATTAACTTAGTGGCAATAAAGTAGACATTTCCGTGATATGTGGTCGTAATAACAAAAATACCGCTTCGGTATGCTTCGGCATCCTTCGGTACGCCGCCGGCGCCGATGCAACACTCGGAAATCATTGAATATATTGTTGAATTCACCGGACATATATCGTTGCTTCCAAATGTTGTTCACCCAAAATCTTCTTGATTGATTAGGTTTCTCTTCTTCTTCAGCAAGAGTTGCTATTAACACTAGATCCCAGTCCACCATATTAAAAACAATTCAGACAACTAGCTTGTAACAACTCTGAGACTGTTATGATGAGAAATACGATATTAAGACGCTTCGGCAAGCTACAGGACGGTGCGGCATCCTTAAGGACGCCTCGTCATCCCTAAGAACGTTGCAGCATGCCAAAGCATAATTGCCGATGGTGTGCGCTTGCATCTAGGATGCCAAAGGATCCTTTTCCTTGCCGATGCCGATAATGTGCGCCGGGCCTTAGTCCACAAAATTTGAGCCACAGAATTTCCAATTTTCCATTGGAAAAAGGGTCGAAAGAGTTTCACCCCAGAATTCCTTGTCATGTATTTATATTTATATCATATTCATATTTATCATCATCAGCCACATGACGTCCACTGTTAGACGAGGGCCTCCTCCAATGATTTCCAACATCAATTGGCGGTAAATGCCAATAATCGCCACGCTTGGCAGGAGGATTGGCGATAGCAGTGGTGTTGTGGTTTAATGCACAGAGAGCGCTGCTGCCTGTCCTCATGAGAGTTCCCGAGGGACAGACTTGGGCTGGGGTGGTGACACATGTATTCTATTCACCGTCACCACACGACATGTATATTAGATCACACAAAAAACTTTTTACAAAATGGACCTTTAATTTTAGTACCATATGGTTCCCTATTGCGGTTCCATTATGGCTATGAATATGTTTCTGTATCTCATTCTTTCATATGCAAAATGGTTGAAGCGAAAATGAGACACAATATAATTATTGTCATCATTATGGAACAGCAATAGGGGGAATGGTAAAAGAGTAATTTATTCTTACAAATGAGGTCAGTGCGTACAAATTGTAACGGTAAATTCCTAAAACCGTTTCTACAGCAAAACACTAAGTGAATTTACACAGAGATTTTCATACACTTCCGTTTCCTTAGGACATTTTTAATTATAAGAACGGCTCATATGTATCACGTTGGGTTAAAAATACGCTCGGTGAAGTGTGTTCCATCCTAGACCACTTAGCTGCTTAACATCAGACCGGATGGTGGTCAAACACTACCAACTTTATAATGGTTTTAAAAAATCCGTTCATTGCGCATAGAGATTAAAAGATGTGTATTCTTATTGAGAGCTTCTGTTGTCGGATACTTGACTTTGTGGTACTTGAATGATCGGGAGGTCGCAGGTACCAATGGTACTTTATTTCAAGGACAACACCATTATGAAACCCGCACACCACAAGGTGCGTGAAGCCTATAACGGTGATGGACTCACATATCCCGTTGGGTTCAATACGTTTGGTGAACTGTGGGTAGCTTAGCAAATGCCTCTGCCTACCCGCTTTGTATTCTTTCGCTCTTTTACTATTTTATTTTAGAACTTACGAAACATATCCAAATAGCATTCTAACCCTCAACCAAAATACAAGTCAAGGACCACTAAAAAAACAGTACCTTACCTACCTACCTAAGACAATAAAGCAATAATAATGTCTCCGCAATCATACAACGAGAAACCGGTCCGAATATAATAAGTAACACAGATATTGGGGTCGGGTGCGCGTGCGCAACGCAACGGACAGCTTTCGAGCCGACTCAGACGATTGGCTCGCTGTCTGACACGTCTATCGAGATATCAAACTCAAAACACACGCAATAATCAAGTGACATACACGGATTAAAACGACCGGTATAAAAGATGTGATGTGTGTTCATACATGGGTATTTAGTAGTAGTATTATAAAAAAAAGTTTAATTAACACGATAAAAAGATTAGATACATTCTTAGAAATTATTCAGAGGTGAAAGTGTGGATGGGCTTGTTTTGTCTTATTGGGGCAGTGGAGAAGCTATCATATATGGGCTTCCTTTCAAAGTTCTGCAGTGCAGAAAAATAGAGCTTTTTAGTGTATTGTAGGCAGTACCTGGTCTGTTTCGGTAATTTTCCCAGCTTCGCTACTGTATGGAGCATTATATATTTTTAATTTCGGTATGTAAAACAAGTGTTTTTTACACCATCTTAAAAAGTTATTTTATTTTGTTATTTTAGTAAGTTATTGTTATTGTAATAAGTTATTTTAGTTTTTATTTTGGATCATTATTTTTGTATCTTACTAAGAAGTTAGCTTACTTAACTTTATGAATACCACGGTAAGAAATTGAAACTAAAATAACAATTATTAAGACAGAAAAATACGTACAAAACCCGAAATAAGCCGATATTGCATGCTTTATTTATCTGTCTGTATCTACATCTTATCTCAAGTTAATAAGAATAATAAATCTTAGTGGTATTTGTGTACCATTAAAACGTATATAAATACAAAACTAAATTAACTAAATTTTCGCAAGAGTGCTGCCACATAGAAGCGTAGAAAATCTTAAGGTTCTTTTGACGGCTTTTGCTCTCAGGTCATGGCTAATGAATTATGATTTCATTTTACGGAATGACTTCATGCCGTTTATGGCTAAGTTAACACATTGGAGGACAGTAAAATAGACACAATTGTTGTTTTATTATTATGACGCCTATAGGCGTTTACTGTCCGGTAAAGAGTTAAGAACTTTATCGTTTCCCATGCAATTATGTTAATCGTTTACACTCAGGAAGACTATCATATTGGTCTGATATGAATGGATTTAAGTACAATAGATCTGCTAAGCCTACGTATATTAGATAATTGATCAATATGCACATTAGTCTACGGAAACAATGAAATGTAATAAAAATGTGCGCTAAGTTTCCAAGTGTTTTACAACGTGTTATGTATTACTGGTTTATTATATATGACCCTTTGATATCGGAGATAAATCCATTAAGGATAAGGTTTACGTTAACAGCCAAAGCCAAGAGAATCTCAGGACCCTGGTGGGAAGGAAAAAGCTTGAGACATACTTAGATACTGAAAACATTCTTTAATAAAATGAAATTTCACAAAGCAAGTGCCTAAGTTTAGCCGTTTGGGATGTGCGTTGATATGTCAGTCAGTCAGTTTTTCCTTTTATATACTATATATTTAGATTACGAGCTCTCGCTTACATCGCGCACATTAGCTTTGTAAATGCATTTTAATTGTTAACGTATTTTAGAGATAATATCTACATTATTATCAAATTGTATTGATATATAATAGCTACCTAATATTCATATGACTATTAAAAAATTGTTAACGAAGCTTAATAAAATTATACACAGAGTGTAAAAGGAGCTACAGTCTTAGAAACATATTATTGAATCTTCGAATTAAATTGTTTTTTTTTTTAATTTCTAGCAATTATATTTTTTCAATAAACTTTATTTAACATTATTACTCTGTAAACTACCCATATCACAATCAATAAGGATTGTTCGAAAAAAAAATATATTTCCCGTACCGGGAATCGAACCCGAGCCTCCTGGGTGAAAGCCAGGTATCCTAGCCACTAGACCATACGGGAGTTGAGAAAACATACGAAATAAAGATATCTATACAAACTGCTTATCAAATTAAAAAAAAATCGCCAAATAGATTTCAAACAACTCTTGATGTATAAATAAATAATAAAAACACTAATTCAAAACTAGCTTAACATCAGGCAGGATGGTGATCAAATGCTTGTTCATAGAGATAAAAAAAAAGCTGCACTATGTACCACAGCGCGGGTTCCCTTAACCCGTTGAAATTCCATGGAAATTTTGGGATAAAAGATAACCCTTGTTTGTTATTCCGTTTTGAAAAAAATTACTGGACTAATTTTGATGAATCTTGGCAGCATTGTAGCTTATAAACAAGAATAACATCCCAGCCATAAGGCATATTGGTACAACAACGTTTGACGGATCAGCTAGTAAGCTATAATATTGTAAACATTCATTAAAATATGTTCTCGTTATTTTTGTGTGAAAGAGTAACCAACATACATTAAAAACAGTGGCGTGCACTGGCTTTTAGGACAAGGTAGGCAGTAATCCCCAAAGATTGACACCTATGTATAGATAACTTGTCAGTAACGAAATAAAGGTACTTACATATCTACTACCCCACAATACACAGGACCTTCGTTAGCCTATGTCAAGAGTACAACAAAAGAAGATCTAGCAACAACTCTATTATTAGGTCGGGTAGCCAAAATACTAAGGTAGGCAGTGTCTTTTTGCCTGTATGGTATGCACACGCCACTGATTTCATAACTAATTTCTCGTATAATATATAGTACATAATAATTAATAGGTCACAGTTTACCAGAGTCAATGAGTCGAACCTTCTAATAGCCATGCAAATCGATGACAACTCGACGCATCATAATGTGAGATATGATGCAAATCTTACGTCATCAACGGGAAATAGCTTATATGTAGGTACCGTCGGCCATGAAAGTGGTCTATCAGTTTAATTATGATATTTCCTGTGTCCCTAAAACATCAATCTAGAGCTAGGAGTTTTTGCGCGGGAAGCGATGAGATGCAAATGGTTTCTTTATTTCTCATTTTCAAAATTAATTTTTCGCTGCAAGTATTGTGTTAATGTGGTGGTCCCCGCTTACGATCCCCACGACGGGAAAAGGTGGGCTCAGAGATAGGAAAACTCTTAACATACACATCTTATTATACAGCAGTATAGACTATTTGTACGGGTATTACCAAATACGTATGTACTGCTATCAAACTATCTAACATCCCCTGACTCTTTGTGGGTAGTTGCGGATTCGTATCAAACCAGTGAACGTCGCAGCCACCGCACTCCGGTCCACTTGTGACCACGACGCATCGAAACCTCGAGTAAAATAACAAAGGTAAGCTCGAGCTTGTCTTTGATTATATTCGCGCCTATATACCCAGTGAACAATATTAACGGCGATGGGCTCACCCCCTGTCACGTTGGGTTAAATACGCTCGGTGAACCGTGGGTATTTGCTTAAGCAAGTGCCTCTGCCTACCCCGCTTTGGGATTAAAAGGCGTGAGGTGTATTTATTTTATTTACAATATAATAATATCTGTGCGCGTTTCATAAAAAAAGATATATCTAACATCCCGTTTTCATCATACGCCGCTAGATATACAACTAGTAGGCATCATTGCAGCGATGATCCAGGAAAATTAATATTTTTAACCATCCCATCCCAGACAAGCATGAAGCTTGTACTACTTTCTTTGTATGTTTGTACATACAATGTCGAAACAATTAATCGCTTCATTGATGTGTGTTGACCTGGCACAACAGTGAATGATGCAATTCACAGTGTACTCTTTATTTTACGAGCCTGCTGATGATGTATCCGTATTTTTATGTTGGTTAACTGCTAACTTCCGTCGGTCTCTTTATAGGACCGACGAACTGACGTTGCTTCTCTTGACCATTACTCCTTATGGTAACAAAATTTATTTTGATTCGTTATTCATCTCCTTGTCGATAACTTAACCAGTAAAAAAATATGATTGACCATCCACATAAGGTGGACCAAAACCATCAAGATGGTTTTCTCATATCTATGAGAAAAGCCATTGTAAGAACTGAAAGAAATTAAAACTGGACTACACAGCAAGCACTAAGTACAGACCTCACCTATGTGGAGCACGGGCCCACTGATATTATATAGGTATACCTAGATTGTTCTTATGTAATAATAAAACACTTTTAAACGTATTAAGTCTTATTTTATCTTATTTACCAGCTGTGAATCCAGTAAACAATAAAGAGTTTCTATCTAGCTATCTTTTAAAAGGAGGTCTAGCAAATAGCTGGAGCACGGGGATAAAGGTGAAGCATACCCCGTGCTTCACCCAGGTGAAGCAACTAGGTGACGCACAGGTCTGAACTCCAAACACCAGCTTTCAAACAAAGGTTTACCAAGTCGAATGTTACTCAGGTACAGTGGAATTTTGAACCTCCTCCTTTTTCAAGTGGGTTGAAAAGACTTTATTGCAACACGTAGTCTAGACCGACTACGTTTTGTAATGAGGTGAAATCGAGGATCTGCAGTGTCTATTAAACAATTTGTGGATTGTGCTGTGACAACATGATTAAATTGTTTGTGAAATGAGAAATTTTCCATCACATTTCTTTGACACATTTTCAAATTCTGTCACTAATGTCATTTCGAAATTACTCTGGATTTGGTATTCAACTCTGCCATGGAAAATTTAAATTGCTGAATCATGTTTATTGTGTATACTTAACACCTTTCAGTTGGCTAAAGTCAGAATAGATCAGATAGAACCTCCACAACCTATAGAAGGATTTGTCTTTATCGTTTTGCATTTAAATAATTACTGTAATAATAAACTGACGTCCATATTTTGTATGGTAAATAGAACCTTTGGAGACCTTATGGCTCCTACCCCCAACTTCTATAAGACAGTATATCCAAAACAGAAATAAAATTAATAAATTTCCTACATACTAAAGTAAAGTCCTAAAGCTTTAAAAGCATCATCAATTCAAACACGTCCATTAGAAGACTTGACTTTCCATGAAATGAGAATAGACCAACCAGTTGTGCAAGTGCATCATACGACCCAGTTGTGTCAACATGTGCGCGCGCGCAGCCGGCAGCCGCCGCCGCCGTCGCCTCATCCCGTCGTGGTCGTTACGCGCAAAAAAACCATGGAATATGAGTGGGCACATTAAGCACAGGGATGCATTCTTTGTTCAGTATGATTCTTTTAAGCGTTTTCATGTTTGGGAGTAAGATGTCAACAATATTGTTGTTTGTAATATGATAAGCAGTAAATATGTCAACAAAGGACGGGGCGTGTGGTAGTGGCGTGCACACCATATAGGCAAAAATACACTGCCGATCTTAGTATTTTGGTTACCCGACCAAATAATAGAGTTATTGCTAGATCCTTTTTGTTGTACTCACGACATAGGCTAACGGAGACCCTGTGTTTTGTAGGTGAGTAGATTCTTTTTTTAGACATTTCGTAAGGACAAGTTACCTATACATAGGTGTCAATCCGTGGGGATTACTGTCTACCTTGTCGTAAAAGCCAGTGCACGCCACTGGCGTGTGGTGTATCAATTACACGAGTACATTTACAAAAACCTCTTGCCAAGTCTACAGCAGCTTTTAACTTCACCACCTATTATTTTGGGTTCCCATGACAGAGTCGCCTATCTCTAACTAACAATGAGACCAATGAGAACTTAGACCTCTTCAATTTCCTCCCCCAGTAATCCAGAGACTCTGGTTGGGAGGAATATTTTTTGGGATTTTATAGGATAAGATAAATGTAATAATAAAACATCGCTATCTGATATTGAATGTCATATAATCTAGAGATTGCAACGTCATTGTTACCAGGGCGATAAATGATTGATGAAAGCAACGAGCTCAATATATTGTGGTCACAATAATATTATATTGGATTGTGATGCTAATATGCATATGATATTTCTGTTTTAGATTACAAAGGAAGATAATACTCGACATGCAGAGCAAGTCGCTGACTAGAAGACCTACAGAATCGCGGCACATGTATTGTCATTTCTTCAATAGAACGCTATGTCTGGGGAGCTGGAAGCAGACGGGCAGGACAATCTAACTAGACAAATTCCTCTCGAAGAAGGAGAATCTGGTAAGACCTTTTTAGTTTTACACACACGTAGTTATATAGACAATAAAAAAGATAAGAAATTGATTCAGTGAGATTAAGAACAATAAGAAAACGATAATTTCGTTTCACATCAATTCATTAGTTTCGGTGACGTAAGATAAATTGCGGCATAGTAAGAAAGAAAACGAATGGGTCGCCACGAAAACAAACTGTCTTTTCCTTATTGTACTTGCTGCATTGACAAACCATTTCCTTTTTCTGTTGGTTACGACTGATGCAAAATCTTCCTAAATCCACAGCGGTAAGTAGAGATCTTTTGTAGATGGCCACTTCTAGCTTCTAGACTTAATAAGTAGAGCTTAGATGTGCTAATTATACTTAAGCACATTGATAACATATTGTGATGACTACTTTTATCTTCCAACAATTCTTCAATCTACAATAAATAACTCTTAGGTTGGTTTTTTTGAACTAATTCACCTAGTTACATTATTTGAACGTCCCAGACCAGTAGAAGCTTTCTTAAGGTGGACGTTTTCTCACTATTCGTTCATCTAGAACCATCGAGAGCGTCCAATTGCCGAGTGAAAACAGCCGGACAGATGCGGCGACGACTGTGCGGTGTCACCTCGGTTAGTGCTCAATTGATACGACCTCAATGTGTCGCTCCCCCTCTGCAAGATCACTCTCTGTACGTACACTGATTACTCCGTGGACTCTGGACATGTTAGTTTGAATTTTAACGGCCAATTGGATCCGATACGATAACCGTCTTGGCTGTGGTAAAAAGCACCATCTTGTATTAGCATTTGAGTAGAGAATGGCCTGCAGGTCTGTTCTGCTGATTGGCCTATCATTGTGTGTACTCTTCTAAATTATTGACACCAGGATAACACTATGTTGCTCCAGTGTAAATTGGTAGATGGCCTAATGGTATATTTTAAATACGCTGTGTATGCAAAAAAATATAAATCACCGATACCTGTTTAAGCAACTTAGGAATAATGACCATATTTTAGTTATACTTAGACCAGATACGTAGAATTGACCACAAAACCCTTATCTAGGTTTCTGGACCCAAATAAAATTGAATCAGGTCAAACATAGCAATTGTTGGCAACAACCGTGGACACCGGCCGAAGATAAGTGTTTATGCATTTGTGAATTTGGCATGATCGCGGCCCTGTGCCAGTGCGAGTACATAGTTTCAGTGGGGTATGGCGAAACAGGTCAAGAGGGAAAGACCGTCGCAATGCAGGTGCGACCTAGATTCATCACGCTTTTGGCCGAAAACAATCTGACTTAGCTGAAGCGTTGTAGCGTTTGCTCTTTGATTCTTCAGTTGCGTGTGCATTCCTGTTCATCAGGGCTCTGGCTTACAAAATAGGTACGTTCAATTTTCGATGGCCCGACCGTACTTGCCTGTCCTGGTTCTTTTTCGGGAGACTACAATAGACGGACAGCGTTATTAAACGAACTTTACGAAAACGTCAATCAGGCAGTTTGGGCGCTATTGTGTAAAAATTCTGGAAGCTTTTCCTTTGTAGTTCGGTATTGCACTTTCAAAAGCTTGAAGGAGAATTAATTTATCGTGCTTACTATTTTGCGTTTTTTGTTGTTGGAAATATAGCAGTACGAAATTGGTGTTGACATGTTTAATTAAGATTACATGACAGCAGTGGCGTGCACTGGCTTTTACGACAAGGTAGGCAGTAATCCCCACGGATTGACACCTATGTATAGGTAACTTGTCTTTACGAAATATAGGTAACCTATTTGCTCACCCATAAAACACAGGACCTCCGTTAGCCTCTGTAGAGAGTACAACAAAAAAAGATCTAGCAATAACTCCATTATTAGGTCTGGAAGCTACAATACTAAGGTAGGCAGTGTCTTTTTCCCTATATGGTGTGCACGCCACTGCATGACAGTAATGTATGGATAGAAAGGTGTAACTGCAGAGATGACAAATGACAGAGATGAATGGCGAAAGGAAACAGTCATATTGCACGGACCCCACCTAGTGTGGGATAAGGGCAGGGAAATTATGACATATCAACAATATATTTGACGTCTTAGTAGTTATTTCATTAAACGTCGCTCAATTCTAAATCCATAAATTTTATTTGACCAAATGTTGATGCCAGTCATTAATACATAATTTGAAAGTGTGGCACATTTTGCGAACACTCTCTTGGAAGATATCTGCGCTCTTTAATAGAACAGATGCCACTTGAACTGCGGGTTAATGGTTAGTGGATCGATTGATAATGTTCACATAACTGCAATCACGCCAGTTGTTAAACTACTAATTTCACTGTTCAGCATACATCGCATTGGCACGTATCCAAACTTAACTACAGTTTGCGATAAAAATACTGATATCAACAAACGCATTGCTACAAAATTACACTAAACACCCATTTCTAGGTCACACAATAACAACAGTAACTCAATCGTAACACACGCGAAGAGTTTCAAAGTATCAATAAACGCGCAGCAGCTGTTTACGTGATGACGTAACACTGAAAAACGCTTTCCACGGTGTTTCTCCTGAAAAACTACTAGGCGAGCATGAGTGGCCGGTAAGTTAGTGATAACAATGCAGACGCCGGCGGGGGTGGTGCTGCACGCGCGTGCGAGGGGGGCGGGGCTCGGCCTTATCGTGACGTTCGTCGCGTCGCATCTGCGCTAACTGGAGTTACACAAGCGTATCTTATCGGCCACCGGTGGCGGCGTTCGCACAACAACGACAACCCACGACGACGGGACGTTCCAATGCTGCACAACTCATGATCGCCTAGTACTTGAGAGAAATTTTACCTAATTTTGCCTAATTTTTAGCAATTTCCCGAGAAAATCAACAATTTATTTGGGGGGAAGAAATTTCTATTAAAACGAGAAATTGTGATACCCGCATTATACCTAAGGCAACGTTCACATCCAAATACAAAATATACATATTCCGTCTCACGTCAATAGTAAGTACTATTGCATTTTTAATCTTCACTTGAAAATCTGATTTACATCATTCGAGAGTGAAAATACTTACAGGGAAAAAATATAAAAGTGCCAAGTACGTGCCATCAACTGTGCATTGGACTTAACGACTTATTCAATCATAATCAAAATAAAGGGAATTAACAAAAATTTATACAAGATGGTTATTAAAAGTTACTAAAATTAAACAACATAGAATACAGAAGGAAGAAAAAACAATTTCGACTTCCGCCGACGATATTCTTAAAACCGACAAAAAGTGCCACAGAAATAGGGCATCACATTTTTTATAACAAAAACAAGACAAGAACGATTTGAAAGAAGAACATTCTTGTGAAATAATGGTGTACGAGATAAATTAATGAATTCATCCCATCAGACGTCTGTAGCCACTTATTGAGTATTTGGACTTGCGATCAAATAATATGGTGACAAAGTGTAAGAAAATAGAAAAAGTCTTTGACAAAATATTCAACTGTTAAGTAAAACATTCCGATCACAGAATTAAAGTGAATAGAATCAAATTTAGCTTCTGAGTGATGTATGAAAACAGTATAACACGTAGAAAGTATACTTTGAAGATACATATTTTGGAAGTACTATTTCCTGAAGTTTAGAAGATCAATAAATCTTCAAGACCAAAATGGTACAGAAAACAGAGAAGGTTTAAAAAATTTTGCTCTAATTACGGACATGTGTCTGGTACATCTTCGCAACGCTGTATAAGAGCTACGGGAAATAAGAACAGAAAAAAGTAAAGACTAAAGAGCCACTTATGAAATTCGCAAATTGTAACTATATTTCCGCAAGTTTAACTGGAAGAATGTAGAACTCAAGGATCAAGAATGTTGACAGTAAGTCTATCTTGATTCAAGATAGATACTGGTTTCTTGGGAATATGCCTTCTTTTGAATATGATTCATACTGTTAAACGAACTGTTCGGGTTGTGGTTTTAATCAAACCAACTATCATTTATACATAAGTATCTACCTAGAATTTTGGTTCATTGCCGTCATCGGTACAAAAAAAACCATAATGATAAGACTTTATCGCAAACACAACAGAAAGTAAATTTGAGTCAGGGCAATAGTTAGTAATATGTAAAATAAATGTGTCACACATAAGGTCAACGGCCAAGTTGTTAGTATCGGACTACAGATAAAGTTGGATGGAAGTATCAGGAATTGATAATATTTACTGTTTTATTAATTACTAGCTGTCCCGGCAAACATTTCTTTTGCCTTAGGGAGATTTGTACCTCGTGCATTGTAAGAAATACACCTTTTAAACCTTCCCTGGACTTATACGAATAATTCAAGACTAAAGTTAGCCAAATCGGTCCAGCCGTTCTCGAGTTTTAGCAAGACTAACGAA
>SJJU01003141.1:0-26289 GCA_012932125.1 Conopomorpha cramerella
ACTGATGAGCTGAGGCATTTGTTGTGTGCGTCTGGGTGTTTTATTTATCTATTCCGACTACTGGACGTGTACCAGTGACACTCTTTTTCAGAGCCTATGTACGCAACGCTTCGCTCGTATGCTGAGGGCAACATCGTGATGAAACCGGCACGTCACAAGGTGTGTGTGACACTCTTTTTCAGAGCCTATGTACGCAACGCTTCGCTCGTATGCTGAGGGCAACATCGTGATGAAACCGGCACGTCACAAGGTGTGTGATCTTATAACGGCCATGGGCTCACCCTCTGTCACTTGGCGAACCGTGGGCATTTTGCTTATCAAGTATCTCTGCCTTCCCCGCTTTGGGATTAAAAGTCGTGAAGTGTGTATAATTTAACTTCCTTATACTGGATGGCGGTTGATATTTAAGCATTTTAGTTGAAGTTCTGTTTTAATGTGTGTGTGTGTGATCTGAAACAAATAGGTCGCCGGTTCAATCCCAACACCGGGAGAGTGTCCCAAAGGTATTTAATTCTGTGAATCAGTTTTATTTACGTAACGCTTTTACGGAAGACATCTACGGAAACATGAAAAAGGTATACTCTATCTCTACCAGAACATTGTATAAATAGAAAGACACAATTATTCGATAGCCATTTTTAAAAACTCCAAAGAAAAATTCACACACAAAACAAACATTGCGAAGACAACAAAAAAGATTTTCTTTGCCAACCGTACAAACAATACACACGACGGCAAGTACAGTTAGCAATGACGGTAGCCGACAATTTAAACGCTTTTACTCTCAACGTAACTTTATCGGCCCTCGTAACAGGGAGTCCAATGTGCAAAACTTTATTTAACATGACCTTAGCTGTACTTAGCAGTAATAAGAAAGGAAGGGATCAAGAATTACTGGTCGACTTCACTTGGAATCCAAGACATTAAGGAGGTGGCCAGCCATCAAGAGCCCGATTCTACTGCACAGCAGAGGTTCGTTGCTGAAGATATTTTGGACGCTCTTATGTTCCATTGTCGCTTTAGTTAGATATTCAGACTTCTTGGCCCATTCCAGACGGCAATGGATGCGAACAGTAACAATAGTGTAGCAGAAATTGCCCCTTAGTAGGAGGGAAATTTTTGGCCAGATCATATCGTTTACCATTGTGCATACCGCAGTAAATAATGGAACTTCCTTTGTTCAAGTAAAGGAGCACTTGAGGAAGAACAGCAAGTTTGTTGTTTTAGGGTGCTGGAACGTTTTCGACCAATTCATGTAGGTACACGACTGAAAATACACACATCAAAAGTGTCTAGGGATCAAGAACATTTTTAGCTCTAAAAAAAAATTAATTTATTTAAATCAAATCAGATCACAGTGGCGTGCAATTGGAGAGGCCTATGTCCAGCAGTGGACAAGTATGGACTGATGATGATGATGAAATCAAATCTTATCTTCTGGATTGGTCTCCTACCTAATTCCCCATGCCTGTATCAATGACTTATCACCACATACACCATATTTTGATATAAATATGAATGAATTTCAGAATAAATTATGAATGAATTTCAGTTTTTGTAAAATATATTCTAGATTGCAATCTTCTAAAATGTACTTGATCCCTAGACACTTTTGATGTGTATATACATTTGACGAAGACTCGACGTAGGATGCCTTGATGAGGGCAATCAATCACTGCTACCCTTCCACGAGAAACATGTTAAGCATGTTATGTATGTGTCTTAAAACAAATTATTCCCGAATCTGACCTTCAATACACCAAACGACTTAAATTTAAAAAAGTAAAATAATAAAAAAACAAATTCACTTCACGCCTTTTAATCCCAAAGCGGGGTAGGCAGAGGCACTTGCTAAAGCACAAGACTTGCTAAAGCATGTCCACGGTTCACCAAGCGTATTTAACTCAACGTGACAGGGGGTGAACCTATAGCCGTTATAGGGTTCACATACCTTGCAGTGTGCGAGTTTCATCACGATGTTGTCCTCCACCGTACAAGTGTTGCGTTGCGTATATAAGGTCTGAAAAAGAGTCCCATTGGTACACGCGTCCAGTGACCGGACACGAACCCACGACCTTCCGGTTACAAGTCAAAGATCCGACCAACTGGACCACAGACACTTCCTTTCTATTTCAAAAAGTAAAAAGCATTAATACTTTTACTTGATTAGCAAGTGTCAATGTTAAGCCACAGTTCAAGAATGGTAAGATAGGTGCCTGACTGAAGATCTCGGCAGAACTTTTGGTATGTGGGTTTTTTCATGTTTTCATTAATGTTCCTTTTCATTGTAATTATCATTGTAATTATATAATTTTGTACCTCTGCTATGAAAAAAAAACCATAGGTAATTGGCTCCACTCAAACGAAATACGTCGAACGCATTACCCATCGATTTCAAGTCGCGTGACACAACCACTAAGTCACAGCCGCTCCGGGTTGACCTCAGTGTCATTTATAAATAATTAAAACGTGAACTTTACAACACGTTGACAAAAATCTTCCCGAAATGTCGTCATTAATAATAATTTCCGCTCATACACCCAGAACCTGACGTCCGCACACCCCGTCCCTTCTATTGGAACATAAATCAAAGTCATACCTACATAAGGGACCTTTTCAATTAATCCACAACCGAAACCGCTGACGGAACAGTCCGGAATTTGCATTTGAATATGTAATCAGCTAGGTGGAAAGGATTCCAGACGCATATATAGAGGAAAGTCGCTAAGATACGCACTAAGCTACAGACTGTTGATTGGCAATAGCATCTACCAATGCATAAGATATTTAACATGCCCCTTTGAAAACTTGCTTTCATGCATTATTTACATCGGCACTTTGATGGAGATGAAGAACTGAGATGCTTTACCATATATGCTTAGTACCTGCGTTCTTCGACCTTTCGGGCAGGGTATCAAATACACTTCACGCCTTTAATCCCAAAGAGGGGTAGGCAGAGGCACTTGCTAAAGCAAGTACCCACGGTTCACCGAGCGTATTTAACCCAACGTGACAGGGGGTGAGCCCATCGCCGTTATAGGGGTCACACACCTTGTGGTGTGCGGGTTTCATCACGATGTTGTCCTTCACCGTACGAGCGTTTCGTTGCGTACATAGGCTCTGAAAAAGAGTCCCATTGGTACACGTTCAGTAGCCGGACTCGAACCCGGGACATCCCGGTTACAAGTCAAGTATCCGACCAACTGGACCACAGACGCTCAGGCAGGGTATCACTTCTTCGTTTGATCAAGCATCGTTGTAAACTTGCGATGACTTCATAATTATAACATGCCACAAAATTACTCATCTGTTATAATACAAAAAACAAAAGGGCGGTTGAGAGGGATAAAACAACAAAAAAAAAATAAACGAAAGGTAAAAACTAGACAGGGTATACCGACCGACAAAAGGAACAAGTGAACCTTCATGTCAGCGAAAGAAGAACGCAGCAGCAAAAATAGCTGCGGTAGCTTATTAAAACGAGATCCAACCCGTTTTTTAAATGCCCTTAGAAAAAAAAGAATCTTTTTAAATAGTCTACTCGAGTTACCGGCAAAAACTAATCCCCGAGTGACGGCGGCAATCTAAAAAAAATGTTAAGGCAAAAAAAAAAAGAAACGTTCCCTCTTCAAGATAAGACAGAGACGTTATCTCTGAGTTCTAAGGACGAAAAAGTTTTGTAGCAAAAATTGCGTGACTGTGTCTGCTTTCGTTCGCTTGTATCTTGATGGTGGTGTCATTAGAGAAAGGACGGTGTACGACCTACTTACCGTTGCTTAGGTAAGTGACCAAAATAACTTTTTCATTCTATTAGATATTTTGTTGTCACTCGAAACTCAGACGGTAGTAGTGTTTAATAGCGGCATTATCAGTCAATTGGAATGGTCTTGTACGTACATACATACATACATACACTTCACGCCTGTCTCCCAGAGGGGTAGGCAGAGACTACAGATCTCCATTTGTCACGATCCTGACATACCCCTTTCGCTTCATCTACATTCATACATCTTTTCATACATGACCTCCGGTTTCGAGTACTTTTCACGAATGGTCTTGTGCGTGCCACAAACATCCACTTTCAACTCAAAATATCGAATCCAAAACAGTCTGTGACGAAAAAAAACTGTCTACAAAAGCGACAAGCGAACCAGAACCCCTTAAGCCAAAATCCTAGTCTCATTTCCCTGCCCAAATCACTTAGCAGGACACGTCTTGTAAATGGACATTTGGTGATTCTACACAATCAAAAGGAACTCGATCTTAGCATGATGGAATTAAGACGGAATCTTCTGTGGCGATTCGTATGACCAAAGAGAACACTGCAAGACATTATGGATTGTACAGCTAAAATAATAAGCGACATTATGCGTTGTACGGTGACTGTTTGTGTTTAGAAGTTATGTGGATACAATAGGAAGTGTGCCATTTTAATTCCAAAGGGTCAGGCCCGAAATGAAATGACGTGTCGGAGAAAATTAGAAGGGCACATTTCTATCGAGTGACACTTTGAGCTTGTTTTGTTGATATTCAAAGCTACATTGGCGAAGTAAATCAGGAGGGTCCATGTTATCTTCCAGCTTATTCATATTTTTGATTCACTTTGGTTTTCGGGAATTATTGTTTGCGGCTGACAAATAAAAATACCATTTGCAGATGTTCTATTATGCTCACGTCTTCAATTTAAATTCCATTGCGAGTTTTGGGCTATTTATATTGGCGGTGTACAAAAAACTGTGATGATGTTGACGAAGAGGAATTGTATGTTGATTTCTGCCCCAGGGCAAATGCCAATGAATTGTTTTGGCCAGGGTAAATTGTTTGATCTCTGTTACAAATACATACATACACATACATACACTTCACGCCTGTCCTCCAGAGGGGTAGGCAGAGACTACAGATCTCCATTTGTCACGATTCTGACATACCCCTTTCGCTTCATCTACATTCATACATCTTTTCATACATGACCTCCGGTTTCGAGTACTTTTCACGCCACCTTCGGCCAGGACATCACCAATCTGGTCTGTATATGTCCTTCTGGGGCGACCTCTACTCACATGGCCTATAACATCACCCATATAAATCTTTTTCGTCAATCGACTTTCTTGAGATTAAAGCGAGGTGTGACACATAATGTGTACTAGCGACTAAGAATATGAAACTTGCTGTGTAACTAAAACAATGTGAGAATAAAAAAAATACCTTAATAAAAACAACATGTTTCTAGAAAACAGAATAGATAAGACCGGCCGCAGAAACACGAAATTTTCTTAGCGGAATGTGACTATTCAAGTACAAAAAACAACGGTTGATGATTGTTACGTTAGTTTCATAGGCATTTTTACTTGAATTGTGTCATTTCAATTGAACCGCAATGCGGAATCTATAATATACAAATTAATTGTTAAATGTAGTTAATGCTAACCGTATAACTGGAGAACAGCTAAGCCAATTTCTCTGATTATATTTTTGTTGTGCTTGGTTTTTATGAAATAAAAAAGAAGGTTATTAAGAACATTTTCCATATTCGAAATTAACGTGTGTTAGGTAGGTCCATTCGTAAATAAATATACTCATAAGAAGTTTCAGACTATAAGCTGGTAAACCACTTAAGGGCCTTACTAATAATGGCGGAATTGCTATTTCGAAGATACACAAAGCTCAACTTAACTTGTCAGTTGTATGTCAAATACGGAATAACCAGTTCAAGTAGACCTGTAATAACCGTTGTATAAGTGATAACGCGTTTATTGGTAAGGGGGTAAGGTTCAAAGTCTATATATAGGACGGTACACAAACTCTAAAAGTAACCAATTGCCTATGTGGAAAACGACACAATTCACTGGAGTTATCAGTGAATTTGAAATCCAAAAAAAGTGGTATTCGGAACAGAACTCAAAACCAAAAAACAATATTTACCACCTGGCCGTCAAAAGATAAGCATCTCTTATATGATGCTAAAGCCAAAGCAAGGAAACAGCTTGCACATAATCTTATTCCTTATGGTATATGTAGGTAGGTACCGATCACTTGCAAAGTTTCTCACGGTAACTGAATATCGTCTAGTTGCTATCAAATTTACTGAAGTGAACCGTGATGGATTCTGGACTTTTTTTTCTTTACAGTCATGATTTAGTAGTCGTGTTTGATTGGTTTGATTAAAAAAATATATGCAATGCATTCTAATAATTGTAGTAAAATAATACTCATAGAAATGTGTTTTCAAACACCCCCATCCCACTTGATGTTAAGCAACGATGTGGGTCTAAGATGGAGGACACTAGGTTATTAGGTACCTATTTGTGTACATTTTGTGTAGCCCATGTTTAACTATGTTTAGAATTTTAAACATTTAATTTCTGTGCTTCTCAGTGTATGTACATAAAATCATTGTTATTTTCAATGTAACAACGTTCAGACAACATTATTCCAAATGATAATAAAATTACTATTACATACATACATACACTTCACGCCTGTCACTCAGAGGGGTAGGCAGATACTACAGATCTCCATTTGTCACGGTCCTGACATACCCTTTTCGCTTCATCTACATTCATACATCTTTTCATACATGACCTCCGGTTTCGAGTACTTTTCACGCCACCTTCGGCTAGGACATCACCAATCTGGTCAATATATGTCCTTCTGGGGCGACCTCTACTCACCCGGCCCATTACATCACCCATATAAATCTCTCTCGTCAATCGACTTTCATCCATTCTCTCCATATGTCTAAACCACCGAAGCATGCCCTTTTCAATCTTGGTCACTACATCTTCCTGCAAACCGCAACTTTCTCTTATCACACTATTCGTTATCCCAAAAATTACTATTAAATTTTTAATATACGTGTCATATGTAAAAAAGCGATCTTATCACACGACAAGTTCGAACAAGCGAAAACCAATATCATGCCACATGTCTAACAGACCACCCTGGATTCCAGAGAACGTAGCATTTTTTCATTTGACATTTTTTTTTTGGTAGTGGATTTTTTTTTACTATAATTCATGCCACATGTGCTCCTCCCCTGATAGTACATCATGGTGTTTTAAGTAGTTGTGATTTATGGAATTGTTAATGTCAAGTGTCAGAAGACAAGTGTTCTTGTGCTGTAGGTAACAATACCCAGTTTCCATTGAGCTGTCTTTGCATGTGAGCTTTATATGAATCAGGTTCAAATTATAGTCGAATTCTGTAGTTCAGCTTATCCAAGACAGTACGTGACAAAAATGTGGTTTTCGGAATACATTTCATGGGCTACTGCATTCGATTTCATATCTGGAACCGTAGCACTTATGGTTGTGGACATAGAGATCATTTTAGAGTGTGTATTAGGGAATGCCGTGACCGAATGGTTTGCGCAAGTGACGTGGAGTGAATTAATGGTCGCATACTTTACTTCGTATTATAGCATTTGTGATAATAATCCAATTTCTATTGCATTACTGATTATTTTCGGGAATAATACAGAAAAAGCACTTGTCATTTTTGGTAGTGGCATACATAGTTAACTCACTTGCAAGAACTCTCTAAGTTTTGGAGGGTAGATGTAACGTATGGAGATATGGTAATTCTTAATGGACTATCAGCTCGACAGTTGAATCTTCGTCAGGAAATGAGTGGCTAGGCACATCCCTTACTAATTCATGACGTCATTACTAATTTATGCATTGCATTCAACACTTTAGGAACACCCAACTAGACACAATAGAAATTTCATTGCCATAGTCGTCGACTGGCGGGATGTGGCTTAAGTGTTGATCCACACTTAGATAATTTCTTATGCATCATTAAATCCTTAAGTCATAAAAGGACTGTTAGTAAATAAAACAGCGGACGTATCATTTTTTATTAACATATAACGTTCACTAGGACGCCCCGCGATTTCAATCGCATAGTTTGGTACTACCTGCATGCCAAATTTCAAGCCAACTTGAGCGATTTAGATTTTTCATACAAAAGTATTCTCCCGTTAATTCCACTTTCCGTGGGAATTTCTTTCTTCTTTCTTTCTTTCTTCTCTTCTCATATCCCAGATCAGCATGATACCACCGTTTTTAATATAGGTAAGATTAATACTTTTAATTTCACCATTCAGAACATCAATTAAGATGTGCCCCATAAATAAATCACCAGCACTCAAACACTAAGCTTAAATCAAGAAACGATTAATTCAAGAAAGCTTGTTGACCAACTACAAATATACAGTTACAGATAAGTTAACTGAAGGTTCAATCGTCACCAAGGGAACAATATTCATCTTGGACCTACATTATTGTATGTTGGGATCAAGAGAAATTCTCCCCAAACCAATACAATTTGACCTCTGGTATAAACAAATTTACTTGAAAAAGAAGTTCAAAGCAATATAAATGTTGATCACTGAAGACTCTGAGAGTCCAGGACTCGACACACAAATCCTTTTGTCGCACTCTGACAATGAGATAGAAATTGTATTAATGACAGGCTGAGGTGTACAGTTTAAGGGTCTTTCTGAGCCGCTATATATTTTGCAGGCGGGAAAGATCAGTTTATTGTGGTCATTTATCTACTAACTGTTGAGGTCACAGTGCATGGAGGTTGAAGTGTTAGATTTTGGTCTAGTGAAACCTGTTACTACTTCGTACTTTTTCAGCAGACGTCGCACAAACTATAATTGAAAAACGTTCTCCTAGAGAATTGGCTGGAATTACTATTTAATATCTGCAATACCATTAAGTTAATGAAAAGGCTATTTCTAAGCATAAGTAACATTTTCCTTCTTTGAAAAACTGTAATAATAAAACAAATTCAGTCGTTCATTGTTTCAATTGTATGCAACGCAAACAAAAAAAAACATCTCACTTCAGTATATAATATATCTCGTGCAACACACGCTTTCGTTTCACAAGCTTGGCAATCTCGTTTCATTAATGTCATGTCCTGTAACGATACTATCTCCATACGCAAGTCGGCGATAAATCTTCGCGGACACCCAATTGCGACTAACTGGGCCGTCCCATTGTCCTGTAGGTATTTGTATTTGTTGTACTACTTCTTGTTATGGTTTCTTTATTTCCCTCTTTCCATTCACGTCTGACGTGTTTATGTTTGTCCTCCTCGTGTTATTGTTGTTCAGGATCTACACTATTGCTTGTGAATGGAACTTTTGTTGCCGCCGTCTCCTTCTGTTGTATAGTTTCTCTAACAATGGTTACATGACCATCTAGTCGACGGTCACTATTAATTTATGTGTCACGAATGATGTAGTGACTGTCTTTTGTGAGTGTTATTGAGTTTAGGATTTAATGCATAAGAATCCCTCAACCCTTTGTTGGATTAAGGATGTTCGGTATTGTGTCGGACACACGAGGAAAGCAATTTGAATTTTATTACTCGAAAATTGCTTTTCACTAGGATATTAAATAACTTTACATGAATTATGAATAACGTAAACACTTCTAACAATAGGTTATGAAGGTGGACGTTTCTAACTAAACGGTTGAGGTAACAAATAATTCATGAAAAAATATGCGTTCATTTTACAAAAACTTGTCTCACAAAGGTAACAAAACAATACAATTTAAAATCGATTTGTAAATACGTTGTTCGAAATCCTACTAATATTATAAACGTGAATGTTGTATGTGTGGATGGATGTTTATTACTCTTTCACGACAGAAAGTACTGGACGGATTTTGATGAACCTTGGCAGTATTGTAGCTTATAAACTAGAATAAAATATAGGCTATAAGGTATTTTGGTAAATCAACGTTTGCCAGGTCAGCTAGTTTTGAATAAAAATAATCTTTCGAGTCTTTAAATGTAAATGTTAAAAGTAAAATGATGTGCAATACGTTATTTCCAAAATGATAAATTCATTCATCATGAACATCATTCGTAAATGATAGATAACAATTGAAGCATATACTCAACAAAGTACCTAGAACATCCAATAAATCTACTCCGATAGCAAAACATATTTCACACGGACATTTTACACAACAAGCCCTAGCCTTGTTACTGAGAATAACATCGGATACAAATCCAGCAAAACCCACTTTCTTCGAATGTCACTTCACTGCCGACCGTGCAGGACTCTATAAGCTACACAGTGTCCATTATATATTGAGCTCGCTGTGGATGGATTTAGAGATTAGCACAGTCCAGTTTACATTGGAGCAGCTTAGCTCAAACGTAAGTACATAATCCCCAACAACTGCAAGAGGAAGGGACGTGTCTCCGCGAGACAAGAAAGACCAACTTTGGACAACCTATGACGGAACTCCGCTGACATTCCGCGTATGGGTAGAGTCACAAGAGGTTGAAGGTTGCAGTTTAGTAAGTAGTTTTTTTTAGTGAAAAGAACTGCATGTTATTTACAATGATTTGGATTATGAAGTCTTATTTCACTAGAGTATGTTTTATGTTAACTTTAGAAGAATACTAGCCCAAATGATTGTGATTAGCAGAAACAATTATTAGAATCACAACAAACAATGCAAAATGTTCCCAAATTTTGACAATAAGTACCTTCGCAAGACGAAGAAGAAAAACAAATTTCTTTAATACCAAAACATTGTTGCTTTCTGATTTTCGTCATAAAAATACATTATTCACTATTTATGAAAATTTGAGCTAGAAATTTTCACGTCACAACGGCTAAATCCATCGGCTTTCCCAACTTGGGCCAAGGTCAGGACGCGCATAACCAGCAAATACCCATTTCATTCGGCATTACGCCTGATAGACAGGGTCGGACTGAAAATATACTCCTCGGCCATAATGAATTGGGCAACGTGTCTATTAGTATGCCTCATTGGACACTAACCCCTCAGCGTTCGGGGATTTGTGCGTCCGATATTGACGTGACGAGCTTCTGTTTTCTCAACATTTTAACACTTAAATATTGTTATACACGATTTTCTAAAGATCTAACTGAACATTGACGATGTAAAACAGAAAGAAAACCGTAGGATATTATGTATATGTCGTATTAATTGGTAGTCATCAAGATGTTCATCATAAAGAGGAGACTTAGGCACTTGCTAAACAAATGCGCACTTTTCATCAAGTTAATTGACTAGACGTATAACTTAATCAACCAGATGACGCTCGTTGCTTGACGAGGGCCACGCTTGGTAGATGGGTTGGCGATCGCAATAGTTTTGTGGTTTAACTCAAAGAGAGAGAGCGCTGCTGCCCGTCCTCTGCAGAGTTTTTTTTTTATTTTATTTTATTTTTTATTTTAAGGTTAAAATAAAATAAATACACTTCACGCCTTTTAATCCCAAAGCGGGGTAGGCAGAGGCACTTTCTAAGCAAGTTCACAAGGCACGTTCCACGGTTCGCACGCGTATTTAATCCAACGTGACAGGGGGTGAGCCCATCTCCGACCGTTATAGGGTTCACACATTGTGGTGTGCGGGCTTCATGGCGATGTTGTCCTTCACCGTACGAGCATTGCGTTGCGTACATAGGCTCTGAAAAAGAGCCCCATTGGTACATGTACAGTAGCCGGATTCGAACCCGCGACCTCTCGGTTACAAGTCAGGTATCCGACCAACTGGACCACAGACGCTCTCTACAATAAGGTTAATTTCCAATTAAATGCATGATACTCGTAACATGAGCTTTATCTTATTTTATTTAGAGAATGGTAGAGGTTCAGTTCTTAACCGACTGTACATGTGTATCATACCCATCGCTATTATTATGATGAAACATTTTCATTTTAATATTACATCAAATCTTATCAATACATAAAAAGGGCACTAAAGGCATGAAAGGGTAGACCATACAGATTGTACGTGAGATGCTTCGACTTGCGGTTGCTCCTGAATTATGGTTGAATTTTAAAGACCTCAGCCCTTTATTGGGTCCGATGAAGCTGACCTCTCGTAAAAATCGTAACTGAGGGGTTCTGAGTCGACGGACCTATTTGGGAAATTACATTGTTTTGGGGTGAATTTTTATATCTACATATCGAAAGGGACGAATAATAATGTTATTGATATTCGAATGCAAAATGTGGGAAAACCATTTAAATACATTTCTCGCTTTTTAATCCCAAAGCGGGGTAGGCAGAGGCACTTTGGTAAGCAAAGAAACACTTAAGTGTATTTAATAGAATATTTTTACTATAAAGTTAGTTTATAACGGCAAAGAATCTGTTCTACCATATTAAGGTAATACATACACTCATATGTAATAAGACATTAAGGTTTTTTTTAATTGTGGTTTGGTGGCACAGGGAAAGTCATCAAAATTGATACCACGTTATTGAACAATAATACCGTTCATTATTTACTTCCACATGGAAATAAGTACTAATTTAAAATAAATAAAGTCTGAGTGTAAACCAGATCTGAATGTGGACGTTTACTTATTATTTTATTTTTCTTATTTTTACATATATAGATCGCATTACCTTTGTCTGTTTAAATTATTCGTTATATTGGCATTACGTTTGGGGCTTAACCCGCTACGAAGGATCAACACCTAACCAACATTAACATAGTTGATTAAAAGGCGTCCCCACCACGTTTGCTAGCTCGTTAATGTCAGCCGTACAACATATCATAAATCATCTCGGAAGATTATGCTTCAGTTGCCACTATTAGGAATAATTGAGGAGCGAGGTTTGAGCCCTGTGGAACCGCTATCAAAACTCAACCTTACACCCCTTGCGAGTGACGCGTTTCTCGTCTGAGCCGCGTATTCTAATTAGATCGTTGTAGTAGTGTAACGGTTTCGAAAACCCAAGTGTAAGTACTGATTCAGCATCTAAAAGCGAATGAAGACTATTGCACAAAGTGCCAGGTTCAGTCAAGGAATGTGATTTATTATACTATTAATAAGGGATCGGCTGTTTTAGATGGAGCTGTTGATCCATTCGCTTCGCTCTCTTTGATGTTGTTAACAATTTCGGATTATCATCCATCAACATCCGATGTCGATGCGAAGAACGCACGAGGAAAGTTTATCTGGACTGACTTAATGGTTTTGATAGACCTCTTAGAGTTGTAAGTATGTGCGTATTACTTAAGAGACGTCAAGTAATGAAGGCGCACGGCGTTTCGATATGGGTAGATGAATTGTTTTAATCGACTCGTTAATTGTATTCTTTGTTGAAAGGTAGAATTTGAAGATCGTTTAAAAATAGGTAGTGGTAATATTTATATCTTGATCCCAGCAAGTAGAAAAGTATTTAGTAATTCAAACGCATTTGAAAAGTTTTTTTTTCTAGTTATATCTTGCCAGTTTTTTTAAAACTTCTACGAGCTCAACATACGAACATTTATAGAACATCAAAACTACGTAGTAGTATAGGTAACAAAAAATTACCAAGCAAAGGCAAATACATTCCAATGCATAGTATTAAACTTTCCTACTTTATCTCGCTTATATTCGAAGAGTTGAGTATTTCGCACTTACAGTTTCTTTAAGAGGATTTGCTCCCACCGTGGGCGGACTTGCGCAGTATGCAAAAGGCAGGACGATATCAACAATTTCAAGTTTATTATGAACCGGTTTTGTATCGCTCGTTCCGAACAAGAAACGGTCACTTGTGTACCATCCTTTTTGATCTCAGTAAGACCAATGTTAGTACACTAGTCTGCGCCTTTTGCGTCTATCTCGGAATAATCAAAGTTCACTTTATCATTTTCTACAGTGATATTAAAGGGACGGTCGACACCAATAGGCTCTGGGAACGCTCTTAAATGTTTTTTTGAACGTTTTACGAGCTCCCCGACTTATATTTGATGCCTTAAATCAGTGATATTTGAATAAAATACACTTATCTCGTGGCGTTTTGAGAACTTAATTGTACTTTGTTTAGGAAGGAAAATGTGGGTCACGCTTACTCAGAATAATATACTGAGCAGTAAAATTTTGAACTGATTAAAAATCTTTAAAAAAATATGTCATTTTATCCCAAAGTGACGTAATGTAGACAATATTAACGATAGATAAGTATTTATTTTGATGGATTTGGTCATCGCCTTAAAAACATTAAACATTTCCAAAACCTTTATTTTTTCTTCTTTTGCATCAAGCGTTTGACCACCATCCTGCCTGATGTTAAGCAACGATGAAGGACACTTGTTCATTAGCTACCTATTTACCTGCGACTTGAAGACCTCCAGGCTACACTGCGCAGGAAACACAGACTCCGACAATTCATTACACACCCTGGCGGTTCGCACTATGAATGTAGACGCAAACCGTTTGGTTACAATATTAACCTATGAGGATAGAACCTTTGCATGATAAGGATATTATGATGCCTTCTTGGTTACGTCTAGCCTAATCCCCGCTGATATCTAAATAGATATTATCAATTATAGACCCGTTGGCGTAGTGGTCAGCACGTCTGCCTCTATACCGTAGGATCGTGGGTTCGATTCCCATCGCTGACAGGTATTTAGCATTACCTAAATACCTGTCAAATAGCTTTTAAGTATATATTTAAGTTGTCTGATTTCCATAACACAAGTGCTTTAGCTACTTAACATAGGATGAAGGCAATGTGTCTGTTGTTGTAAAATATTTATTTTATTTATTTATTTAGTTAAATTATCAATTATTAATTAATGTATTACAAAGAAAAAAAAACTCCACTAAACAAGATAAAGCAAGCAAGATAAGTCATACATAACGAATACACAACTAAGGACATTCTAGTAATTGTCAAGTTTCAACAGTAAATCGCATAACATGAAATTATTGATAAGAAAAGCTAATGGGATCGCGATACAGATAACTTTAATGTTACAGACACTTAAAGTCAGACTTAAATTGTAGAACAGGATTCTAACAAGCAAAGACTTTATCTGAGTCATAAGTAAAGTAAAGATAAACTTGTCCAATATACTTGGGAGTCTTGTACAGTCGCCGTTTTGGCATTTGAAGAAGACATCACAGGATGTTATCATCAGCCACATGAAGGCCTGGACGAGGGTTTCCCTCAATGATTTCCATAATCATTTGTGGGGAAATACCAATAATTTGCCGCTTGGCAGGCGGGTTGGCGATCGCAGTGGTGTTATGGTTCAACTCGCAGAGAGCGCTGCTGTCCGTCTTCTGGAGAGTTCCCTCGGTCGTCTCTTACGACCCCGTTGGGCTGGGGTGGTGACTCATCTAAATATATAAAAGGAAAAGCTGACTGAATGACTGACTGACATATCAACGCACAGCCCAAACGGCTAAATGTAGACACCTGAAATTTGGTACGGACGTAGCTTAGGTACCATAGGGGTGCACTAAGAAAGGAATTCCTGAAATTCCCATGGGAACGGCAATAAACGGGAAAATTCTTTTGTATGAAAAATCTAACCGGCTCAAGTTAGACGCTTGAAATTTGGTATGCAGGTACTACTAAACTACGCGAATGAAATCGCGGGGCGTCCACTAGTGTATTCTATTCGCCGTAACTACACAGGATGTAAAAATACACTTAATGCAAGTTAGATTATCTAGTTACAGATTCTTTGGATTCTTGATTGCCTATGATGTCTTCAACATCATTGAAATTAGTCTAAAAAGTTTTACGAACAATAATAATCTTAGCTAATCCCACTATAGCCCTTTCGTACTTCAATTAGGTCACCTTTTGCACCGTTTATCGAAGCAAATTCAACTGGTGTCATTTCTTTTACGCCCCAGAGCACTGCGGAACGTACTAAGCGAAAGGATTATTTTATTTATTTATTTTAATACTTTATTGCACCAACAGTACAATGGGTGGACTTAATACTAAAGTATTCTCTACCAGTCAACCTCACAACATGGGAGAAACATAGGTGCGGGTCAGTATTTATAAAGTTGTAAGTGAATAGAATAATAGCTTAAGTAGGTAGGATTAATACAAGTAGTACAAATATAATTTGATTAGTTTATGTGTCCCGGCAAACATTTGTTTTGCCATAGTAGCCTTTGTACCCCGTGTATTGGAGGAAATACAACTGAAGGGGAGAAATGAATTTTTCTCCACCTTTTAAACTGAATCGGCTGGTTCCGAGTTTTTAGCGTGAGTAACAAAACAGCAATAAATCTTGATATAATAATATATAGATAGGTAGAAAAGCAAGCGTTTTACCATCATCCTACGCGATGCTTTGCAGAGACATGAATCACCCAATGGGGAAAATTCCCCATTAAAAACTGAACCCCACAGACAAAGCAACTAAAACTCGACGCGTCATTTCCAAGGAGGTAAAGAGGTTAAGGGTTGACACACTTCGTTTTATGTCGTAAACAGTCAATATGTCCTCACTCCTCCCCACTCATTCCCACTCGGAGAAAAGAGCAAGCAATCGTCTTCAATGGAGAGAGGGATGGTGGCAGCGTTGTTTTGTTTTTCTAACTCCCTTTTTTATTTCTTCTCCCCCGCGTTGCGTTGGAGAACTATTTGTACGCGTGCCAGTTGCTTATGTATATTATTTTCTAGGTCTCTCGTTGAAATCTAAACGAATAACATCAAATCAAACTCTTACAATATTATTTTGAAAAGTTATACCAGCCAGCTCGCGACCACGTCACATGTAACTGTGTCAAAACGTCGGGCAAACAACGAAGGTAAGCTGAATGTTTGTTTAATTTTCGCGCTATAATACCCGTTTTAAACTTTTAATATCATAACTCAATATTGTTCACGAGTCCACTCGTGACCACGACGCATGCAACTGCGTCGAAACGTCGAGTAAAATAACAAAGGTAAGCTCGAGCTTGTCTTTGGTTATATTCGCGCCTATATACCCGGTGAACAATATTGAGTTACAATGTCTGTGCGCGTTTCATTAAAAAATGTTTTAATATCATGTCAGTGCGCGTTTTCTTAAAACATTACATATCCCACACCCTATTATAACCCTTTGATGCATCGCTAAAAACATCGTAGGGTTAAAAAATGAAGTCATCCACAAACGGTTCATTCAGAACCCTCCATTTTCTGCCTATGATTCTCAAGTTCTTGAGCGATTCTTCCCCATAGTTTAGCTAAGTTTAACTCCGGTTTATTTTCATAGGGCCCTCCGCTGTTTGCTATTGTAATGCCGATAGGGGGCAATGTTTATTCATACTTAGTTTCGTAAATGTTTATGTTTTGACGATATTGTTATTTTAGCGGTACATTGTTGTTTTCAATTACTGTATGTCGCGAGTGTGTTTGTTTTTCTTTTGCTTTAAACCCAATTAATAATGCAAAAGTTTTTTTTTTATCATAAAGAACAAGCGTATGACCACCATCCTGCCTGATGTTAAGCAGCGATGTGGTCTAACGATGGGGCACACTTGTTCATTAGGTATCTATTTGCCCCAGTGACTTGAAGACCTTCAGACTGTACTGCGCAGGAAACACAGACCCCGGCAAGTCATTCCACATCCTAGCGGGCACCTATTTATGGTGTCCTATCTATGTATGTGTGGTGGCAAAGTATTAATGCAAAGTCAAAATCATAATTTTACAATGACAGTTACTATAACTAACAAACTGGATGTTATACAAGCTCAAATTGAAAATGTCAGGGAAAACCCGGGACAGTTTCCCCAAGGAACACATATGTCAAAATTGTAAAAAAAAGTAGCTCTTCATATTAAATGGAAGTGGCAATCAGCTAGTCGGTTAGTATTTATTTATTTATACAGGCACATCAACAATATAAACACTTAGCAATACAATATAACATTAATTTAACTAAATTCGTCGACAAAACGTCATCCATACCAGGTGGATTTGCCATTTACGCGAACCAAACGGTTTGCGTCTACTTTCATAGTGCGAACCGTCAGGATGTGGAACGACTTGCCGCAGTACAGTCTGAAGGTCTTCAAGTCACTGGGGTGAATAGGTAACTAATGAATAAGTGTGCTACATCGTAGACCACATCGCGGCTTAACATCAGGCAGGATGGTGGTCAAACGCTTGTTCATAGTGATAAAAAATCTAGTGTTTACATCAATATTAGAGATGCACAACATTTTTATATAACACTAGTTGTAACTATCTTAGGTAATGAATAACTGTTTAATTAAAAACACATTACGTACATTACTATTAATATTTTATAGACTGCTGCCCCGGCAAAGATTCTTTTTTGCCACATGAACCCTTTTGTACCCCGTGTATAAGAAGAAATACACCTTGTAAACCTTCCCTGGACTTTCACGTGTGATTCAAGACCAAAATTAGTCAAATTCGTCTAGTTTTAGCCAGACTAACGAACAGCAATTCATTTTTATATATAAGATTAAGCTAACATACGTAGCAAAGACACAAAAAAACACAAAATATTTTTATACAAAATATTCAAGGTATTAAGAACGCTAGTGGTAGCATGTATCACTATGAACAAGCGTTTGACCACCATAAGATTAGTATTTATATTGTTATATTTATCTTATAAATTATTATCCTACCTATTTCGTTCGAAACTACGCGACCGTAGCAGACTTCGCCCCCAGAGAAGAACAGAATGGAAGTGCAAAATATGTGCAAGAAATATATGTACATATAAGCGTATTTCCAAGAAGAATCTCAAACAATAATTTATCATATGCCCTTAATATTATCTCATACCAAAGCAAACAGTCACAAAACAGCAATCAAAAACACATATTTGTCGAACCCCAATAATTTTATCAGTTCATACCTACTCCAAGACACGAAGACCTTCACAATTTGTTTTATACTTGAACTCTATGTACAGCGGCTTTTCTATGCAACGAAGCTCATCTTAATCTGGTTTAGACGACTGAACCTGGACATCTACAATATACGGAGTCTTCTGAAAACTTGGTAAGATAAGAAAAGGCCTTTGTATCGAATATACTTGAAACTGACGGGTTCTCGGACTACCCTCGTGCACCGATCTTTTCTAGTCCAACCTAACATGAGCCGCTATTAGTAACAACTGAAATGTAGAGACAGCTCAAGCGAGAAATGTAAATTGGTTAGCTAAATTGTGTGGATGGTGACTGTACCGGTTTGTGGTTTACATAAAAATGGCAGAACTCCGTGAGTTGACATAATGCGAGGGATGAATTTTGATGAATTCGATAGAAGTGGCACATTTCCGTATTGCACCACTCTTGCTTGTTTGCTTTCTCTACGTAGTTAAGGCGTATTATATGTACTTCTAGTACCAGTGGCGTGCACTGACTTTTACGACAAGGTAGGTAAACATAGGACACCTACCTATCTACTCACCCACAAAGCACAGGACCTTCGTTAGCCTACATGGTGAGTACAACAATAAAGGATCTAGCAATAACTCTATTATTAGGTCGGGTAACCAAGATACTAAAGGTATTGATACACATGCTAGTAAGTAGCATGCTTTTGCAGCGATTCCCGTAATATTAATGTTCTTATTACGAGTCGAAGCTTTGAAATATTTGACGTGTTGGTGGTTACTTACCGTAATAGCCCCAAAAGCATGCCACTAAGTAGCATATCTATCAGTACCTTAAGGTAGGCAGTGTCTTTTTGCCTATATGGTGTGCACTCCACTGTCTAGTACCATACCGAGTGTAAAAGGACCACGAGCGATGGTCTTAGAAAGTTGTTAGGCTCGTCAATGTATAACTATAACTTTCAAAAGAACGATGTAAATAAATGAAAAAAACGACGCTCAAGTTAAGTTTAACTTAGCTATTCCATCTATGATATATATAAATATGGAATATAATATGAGAAGTTTTCTTCAAACATTAATTAGTCAAAATATAGTAGGAAACGAAAGAGATTACTTTTACTATGGCGATAATGAAAAAAAAAGGCATTTTTTTTTGCTTTGCGATGTATGGAGCTGCAACATTATTTTATTTCCACGAATTGTCGCCACAGTAAGAGTATACTGACAAGCCCAATAACGTTTCTAAGAATATTGACCTGGGTCCTTTTACACTCAGTATAGGTACAGACGCCAATGTTCATAATTTACCTTCTTTTTTTTTGCCGCGAAGGACACCCGCATTGGGGACGGCGACTGTAGTGTTAGACCTCTACTGCCTGTAAAACTGTCATAAAAGTGTCTAGGGATCAAGTACATTTTATAAGATTGTAATCAAGAATATATTTTACAAAAACTGAATTCATCATCAGCCACATAACGTCCACTGCTGGACGAGGGCCTCCCCCAATGAGATCCGTCATTTGGGGTGAAATGCCAGTAATCGCCACGCTTGGCAGGCGGGTTGGCGATCGCAGTGGTGGTGTGGTTTAACTCACAGAGAGCGCTGCTGCCCGTTCTCTGGAGAACTCCCTCGGTCGCCTCTTACGACCCCCATGACGGGAAAAGTTGGGCTGGGGTGGTGACACATGTATTCTATTCGCCGTCACCACACGGCTATTTTTCATACATAATTTATTCAAAATGTGATGATAAGTCATTGATACAAGCATGGGGAATTAGGTAAGAGACCAATCCAGAAGATTAGATTTGATTTAAATAAATTCGATTTTTTTAGAGCTAAAAATTTTCTTTTGATGTTTGTAGTTTAATAATGTGATTTACGACCAAATCGTAAAATTTTTGGCACTATTTTTGATAGTTCTTTAACTGATTTGGAGACAGTTATTGTTGTTTACGATGTAGAGCGCCTTTGCGGTAGGGCTCTCGATGATAATTAAATTGATGATTCAGACTAGCAAGCGTATTATTAACTCTGCTACAGATTATTTTGTTAATGTTCTGAGAATGTTCAGCTTTTTCACATTAAAATACATTCTTGTAGACTGCGTTGGAATTAACGTATATTTTTATTTATTTATTTAAATATACAAACATTACCATGACAGCGTCTGTGGTCCAGTTGGTCGGATACATGACTTGTATCCGGGAGGTCCCGGGTTCGAGTCAGGCTACTGGACGTGTACCAATGGGACTCTTTTTCAGAGCCTATGTACGCAACGCAACGCTCGTACGGTGAAGGACAACATCGTGATGAAACCCGCACACCACAAGGTGTGTGAACCCTATAACGGCGATGGGCTCACCCCCTGTCATGTTGGGTTAAATACGCTAGGTGAACCGTGGGTACTTGCTTTAGCAAGTGCCTCGGACTACCCCTCTTTGGGATTAAAGGCGTGAAGTGTATTTTTTTTATTTATTATTTTATTACCATGACAGTGTTGACCTGCCTAACATCGTAATAGTAGGTACATTCAAAGTGCATTTAACAATCATAAAACATTCATAGAATTATAATTAAATTAACACTAGCTGAACCGGCAAACGTTGCTTGACAAATACACCTTATAGCTTATATGTTATTTTATTTTATAAGCTACAATGCTGCCAAGTTTCAACAAAACTTGTCAGTCCAGTACTTTCTGTGTGAAAGAAGGAACAAACGTCCATCCATACAGACACCCATCCAAACTTTCGCATTTATAATATTAGTTGGATTTTTAAGTTGTGCCCGTTGGTGTTGTGGTCAGCCTGTCTGCCTCTGCTCCATAGGGCCGTGGGTTCGATTCCCACCGCTGACAGGTATTTAGGTGATGACCTTTTAAGTACTTGTTGGATGTGTCTGGGTGTTTTATTTTAAGTATGTGTTTAAAAAAGTATTTAAGTAGGTATATTTCGTTGTCTGATTTCCATAACACAGGTACTTTAGCTACTTAACATGGGATGAAGGCAATGTGTGTGTTGTTGTAAAAATATTTATTTATTATTATTATTTTAAATCATTCGAATTTCCGGTAACAATTGTTTCACACAAAACACGGATAAAAATACATTTTTATTCTTCTTACGAAATTATATTGTGCTGACCTCGGACGTATACAGAGAGTAAAAGAACCCCAAGCAATGGTCTAAGAAACGTTGTTGGGCACGTCAGTATGAACAACTTCTAATATGGCGAAAATGCAGCGAAATGAAAAAAAAATACCTTTAATCCCCATACTAAATGTCGTTGTCCGAGGCGAAAAAAATTTTTTTCACTATCTCGCATTGTCGCCATAGTAAACGTTGTTCATATTGATAACTGCAACAAAGTTTCTAAGACCATTGCTTGAGGTCCTTTCACACTCTATAGAGATGTATTTATTTCATAGTGCCAACCGCCAGGATGTGGAACGACTTGCCGGAGTCTGTGTTTCCTGCGCAGTACAGTCTGAAGGTCTTCAAGTCGCCGGTGAATAGGTACCTAATGAACAAGTGTGCTCCATCGTAGACCACATCGCTGCTTAACATCAGGCAGGATGGTGGTCAAACGCTTGTTCATAGTGATAAAAAAAAATCAATACACGGCGTAAAAGACGCTTTATGGGGTTACCGGAATATGAAAAGTATAATTTCCCGACGGGCTGGCTGCCTAGTACCAAAAACCCTTATTATAGCTGTAAACTATATTCGTTCAAAACTAGGATCGAGAAAGTTCTCTGTAATAAATAGGTTTGTGGTGTTTTTGGGTCTGTAATGATGTGGGAAAATTTTACTAATTATGCAAAAATGAGGCAAATGAGGAGCGTAAATTTCCATAAATTATACACGATTTGTAGTATTATGTCATACTCTTTCAGCGCTAATTAAGTGCGTCAACCTGTCCAGCTCGTATTACCAGAATTTACTTTCCTACAGACAGCTCAAATAGTATATTTATCATTTACGAAATGTACAAAAGAGATTAGTAGGATACAAAAGGATTTTCCCGTAAACCATACGTGTTCCTTAGGCCGCAGTTTTTGACCATAAACAACTTTTTATTTATCCCATAAAAAGGATCTAAAAAAATGTCCGCGGCAGTATATGTCTATCTTTTAAGAGAAACTTACTAGAACCGTTTTTATGGTAATCAAATTTGGTCGAAATTAATTAATTATTTGTTATCTCTATTATATGAAAATGAATTGATGTTCGTTAGTCTCGCTGAAACTCGAGAACGGCTGGACCGATTTGGCTAATTAAAGTCTTCAATCACACGTGGAAGTCCAGGGAAGGTTTAAAAGTTGTATTTCTTCCAATACACGAGGTGCAAAGGCGACTTCCTATGGCAAAACAAATGTTTGCAGCTTGTTATATATCACATTGGTGCACTCTTTCTTCAGAGGGCAGCTCACAGTTCAAACCCTCATGTATACCTCAGCGAGTCCGCACAAACGAGCCACACTATGACACATCAAAAATAATATTGCACATTTGCTCGTAAAAGTTGTTTTAAGCTCGCAACTTTTTGTGGTGAATTGAAACCTTTTAGAGACCAATCAAAATTAACTGTCTTAATAAACTTGATAATTTTATGTGACAGCTTCTTTGCGTTATTTTGTGTTGGCGGTTTAGTTTTGTTTTCTGCGGCCATTTTTGCCTATGGATTCTTGGAATGGCGTCCGTGATATTATTATAATAGACTTCCTTTTGTAATAAAATACTTGAGATGTTTCAATGCGCATGAGTCACGCTTGTTATGTCCTGGATAATGTTGGGCCTTAACAAGGGTGCAAAGCTTGGCTACAATTTGGTTGTAGGGACCATAACTGATCTACCAATGAACAAGTGTGCTCCATTGTAGAGCGCATCGCTGCTTAACATCAGGCAGGATGGTGGTCGAACGCTTACTCACAGAGTTAATTTATAAATAAACTAACACTCATAGTGGTTATTGGAAGAGAACCTTTGGAGGCATGATTCCATGAAGTGACTTTAAGCCAGATAGTTGGGGTAAATATATGCAAGGGCATCAGTTTTAGTTAACTACCTATCGACCAATAGGCACTTTCAGTTTATTCTGCCTTTAGAACTTACACACATCAAAAGTGTCTAGGGATCAAGAACATTTTTAGCTCTAAAAAATCTAATTTATTTAAATCAAATCTAATCTTCTGGACTGGTCTCCTACCCTGTATCAATGACTTATCACTACATTTTGAATAAAGTATGAGTGAATTCAGTTTTTGTAAACTATTATTCTTGATTTCAATCTTATAAAATCTACTCGATCCCTAAACACTTTTGATGTGTGTAATTCTTAATTACACAGTATCATACCGTAAGCTCTGGGCTACCTTTTATGGTGGGCATGATGTCAGAATATCATAGTGTAGTCAATCCAAGTGTGCTCCATCGTAGACCCACATCGCTGCCTAACTTCAAGCAGGAGAGTGGTCAAACGCTTGCTCATTGCATTAAAAAAAACCACACGCACACACGGTCAATTCTAACTGATCCAATCGGTAATCATGCCGATTGGACGACAGGAAGGATCATGTATGCCACCATTATAAAAAGCTAACGACAAACTGCGACACCCAGTTGCAAAATATTTGAAAAAGGAACGTTAAGGAATGGATGAAAGTCGATTGACGAAAGAGATTTATATGGGTGATGTAATGGGCCGGGTGAGTAGAGGTCGCCCCAGAAGGACATATACAGACCATATTGGTGATGTCCTGGCCGAAGGTGGCGTGAAAAGTACTCGAAACCGAAGGTCATGTATGAAAAGATGTATGAATGTACATGAAGCGAAAGGAGTATGTCAGGACCGTGACAAATGGAGATATGTAGTTTCTGTCTACCCCTCTGGGAGACAGGCGTGAAGTGTATGTATGTATGTATGTAACGTTAAGGGTTCATAGGTAAGTAGTAAAGTTGCTTCGGCGAGCAAAGAATATACAAACAACCGTTCGAAACTCGAAACGGTGTGCCGACCGAACTGGCCACTTGTAAAATCAGCATGCACACACAAAAGAGCAAACAGCCCGCCCTTTGGCCCGGATATCCGGTCGGGGGGTTACCCTCAACTCTCAAATGGTTTGCGGTACGTATCGTCTTTGCTTCGCAAAAACGTTTGGGATTGCGACAGAATATTTGAGTGTTTCTAACTTTTTCGCGCTTTGAGAATCGAATGCCTTTCTTCTTAAATATTTTTTGTTTATAACTCAATATTGTTCACCGGGTATATAGGCGCGAATATAATCAAAGGCTCAAGCTTACCTTTGTTATTTTACTCGACGTTTCGACGCAGTTGCATGCGTCGTGGTCACGAGTGGACTGGAGTGCGGCGGCTGCGACGTTCTCTAGTTTGATACGAATCCGCAACTACCCTCAAAGAGTCACTATTTCGGCACACATACTGTACACACGGTGAACAATATTGAGCTATAATGTCTGTGCGCGTTTTATTAAAAAAAAAATTGTAGGATTTCTTGTTAAGCAATTGCTTACGATTCGCCAATCGTTTTTTTCACTTAGAGTTACTCTGTATTAATAGATGTAATTTGTCAACCAATCCGCAATGATTTATGTATTTGCATTATATTTGAGGAGGTTAGAATCAAAACGTATTAATTTGCTTTACTTCCCCTAAGGTTTTTTGTACATTTTCAAATATATAACTTCACTACCATGTACTATTTTTTAAATTGTTTATGAGAAATAATAGATTTCATGTATACGTATGTACAAGGGAATGTATTATTTATGTTTTTCTTCTGAAAGGGCCTAAGAGTAGTGTAAGTTTTCCTCTTTTTTCATTAAAATTTGGTTACACCTATAATAATACGTCTAGTAAAGAGCGTCTGTGGTCCAGTTGGTCGGATACTTGACTAGTAACCGGGAGGTCCCCCCTGTCACGTTGGGTTAAATACGCTTGGTGAACCGTGGGTACTTTAGCAAGTGCCTCTGCCTACCCCTCTTTGGGATTAAAGGCGTGAAGTGTATTTATTTTATTTTTTTTTATTTTATAATAATACGTTTTGATCCTAGCCTCATTTTAAGTGCTAACAGGTTCTACTATATCGTTTTGTAGAGTGTCTAGTAACACCCTGGTTGGATGCATCGAGCCCTACGGCCCTGGGGCGGTGACCTCGGCGATTTTTCACTCTCGCTTACTTTCCACTTTAACACCTGATTTCGCGCCGTTTTCGACATTTTTTTTTTTCAAACGAACCAAAGGGTTTTTTTCCGGGCTTAATGAGTTCTCTTTTTTTTTTTTTGAAGTCGAGGGTTATTGCCCGGTGTGTTGCCCTTGTATGACTTTAGAAAATGTACGTTTTTTTTCGGTAGGTTACCCTAATTAATACCTAAAGCTTAGTTTTTTAATCTTATACGTGAGTACAGGTGTTCAAACAAAGCTTACTAGGTTTCTTTTTATATAGTAAGCTCTTTAAGAATCCCTTACCGCGTGTACCGGTGCGAATTTAATCCAATATAAGCTTTAAATGCCCTTAATTAGTCTCTTACCATCATCATGTCAGCCCACTGACGTCCACTGCTGGATATAGGCCTCCCCCAAGGCGCGCCACGACGATCGGTCTTGTGCCTTCCTCCGCCAATGTAGGCCCGCCGTCTTTAC
>SJJU01003143.1:0-22810 GCA_012932125.1 Conopomorpha cramerella
TACCTTACTATTTTGGTTACCCGACCTAATAATAGAGTTATTGCTAGATCCTTTTTTGTTGTATTCACGACATAGGCTAACGAAGGCCCTGTGTTTTGTAGGTGAGTAGATAGGTAGGTGGTACCTGTGTTTTGTAATGACAAGTTACCTATAGGTACATAGGTATCAATCCTTGGGGATTAATGCCTACCTTGTCGTAAAAGCCTGTGCACGCCACTGTTTCTAGTTGATATACGTCAACTAGTTAGTGATTTAACAATTTTTTTATGTATACGTCTATAATTTATTGTAAACATTTTTTATAATAGTATTCCAGATATATCCACCTCCACGATAGGTACATAAAGCCCCCCGCTGATTCACGAGCGGGCTTCTCTCAACTCCTACAAGAAATCGTAATTGGGCACGTCCTCATACTGCCCTTGGCCTTGCGGGCGCTGAGCCGCACCTCCGGGACGGTATTGCGGTTGCTGTAGGAAATAAACATATCAATTTAGCTGCGTTGAACAAAATGTGTTTAGTTTTTGAGCCGGCTCAAAGCGGAGAAGAGAATAGAAAATAAAAAAAGAGAAAATAATAGAATAAAAAAACACAGCTCAGGGATCGAGCGGGCTAGAACTATATGAAATAACAGCACATTTGTATTTGTAAATATCACTGCTATACAGTCATTTTGCGGAAGGCATACTTGAAGTCGATTTTGTATAAGACGAGTGTGCTGATAACGGGAAAAATACCAGAATGGTCAAATTGACTCCAGTTTTTGAGATAAACGCATCTAACATTTTCCATAAAATGCTTCAATAAATGGGCAAAAAGATGTATTTAAAATTTATTTTTATTGTTTATCTTTACAACACAAACAATTAACAATTCTCCTTTCCGTTTTGTAGACCCGGCCTTAAGTATAAGAACGCGTAAGGCTACGCTCACACGTTAGAGATTTTGTAGGTCTGAAAATCGATTACCGACTTTTTTCCATACTACCATTTTGTAGGTGGGTCAAATGTGTATAGAAAAATTCCGGCGACCGATTTTGTGCCCTATGAATTGTTGTTGTTAAAAAACAACTAGACTTGCAATCCTGTACTGACGTTTAGACTAAAACGAGACAACGATAAGAAAAAACATGCAGGAGTGAGTACGAGACAATATCTTCTGTCTCTTACTGCGTAAAGGATACCGTATCAGGGTAAATCTGGCTCCAATCTCTCAAACTAGTTTGGCTCCACAAGTACGTCATTTACCATACATTTTGGTGGGAAAGAGACAGACTGAAGATGGTACGCGGCTTGCAAGTCTATTTGTGTTTCATTTTTTCTTGACTTTGTTACACTTGACAGTTATGAATGTCTTAACAAATTACACTGTCAAGTGTAACAAAATGTTGACTCTGAATTCACCCTGAACGGTCGGCCAAGAAAGTGGTCTATCAGTTTTGATGACACTTCCTGTGTCATTAAAACATCAATAAGGTAGAATATAATAATCAAAATAGATACTTATTCAAAATTAGGGATGTACTTACCTATGGTAAATTGTAATTTACTGTATTTATTCGTCCAATGTTAATTAAAATAAGCGAACTAAAGACATGTTTAAAAAGACTTTTCTAAAAGAACATTCAAAAATTGTCAAAGAAATGTGAAACGTAGGAGATGTAACTAGGTAAATTGATTTTAATGTGACATAAAATATTCTGTGGCATTCTTTGTTTAAAAGAAAGCTGGCTCAGACTAAACACAACTAGGCTTACAAGGTGCGGGCCACCTTTAGTCTGTCTCTTTTCAGCAGAAAACTATGCAATAAGTCATAAGTATGTGTCATTTAGTCGCTCTAATACTCAAAAGCAAATAATTTACTTTAGAAGGAAGTTTTCAAATCTCTTGCTATCCCTGTCCGATCGGGCGTATCCCATTATTTCCATTGCAATTTGCTAAGCGTAACCATAGCAATAACAATAGACAATGGAAATAGTGGGATACACCCGTCAGATCTTTTAATGAGAGAGTGACAGGCGATGCCTCCGCAGTGATTTGTTTTAACTAGTTATGCGTTTGTGTATTCAAAGCTTTAAACTATTGAATATCAAACAATGTTTATGTGTAAATACAATGTAATTAGCAACGTAATGATAATAAATGTATATTTTGTATTTACTTGGTTTTTATTCATTTTAACATGCATCCAAAATTTCTTCCCAGACACCATTGGTATAATATAATGATACCACGGGCATTGAATCTCCACTCGACGATGGGACGATCAAGGCCATAATCATTATAAAAAAAGACACACTACTGGACATAGACCTCCGTTAAGGTACGCCACATTGATCCGTATTGTGCCTTCCTCCCCGCCCTATTAACCTGGGACCTAAGTCTACTACGCCCTGGTTTGCATCGTAGCGGCACACCAAGTGCATTGCTGATTTCGGTACTTTAATTTAACTAATATTGTTTATCAGGGATAATCCCACCACCACCCAAGCCCTACTTTAACTGTTGTCCTGTAGTAAATTAGCCGTAGAACCGATGACCGTTGGGGGAAAACGAGTTCTCGAGACCGCATCTCGGCAAAGGGAGTGTAGGACGCCCTCAGGCAAAGTGGACTGATATACGCAAGATGGCTGGCAGAAGCTGGATGCGAGAAGCCGAAAACAGATCACAGTGGCGTGCAATTGGAGAGGCCCATGTCCAGCAGTGGACAAGTATGGGCTGATGATGATGATGATCCTGTAGTAAAACAACGATGCATATCGTTTTCCGCTACGATATCAGAGCGATGCAACTACGAGAGTGTAGCAGACTTGGCCGCTAAATCGTGGGGCCATCTTATTGAAGGTTTGTCCAAGAGGCGCATTCCCATTCGTGGCCGCCACTCTATAACATTCAGACCCCACCTGTCATCGGTCCTACGATCCACCCCCCTGGTTTCTTTAGTACCTACCATTAATATACTGGTGACACTAATATGTGCCCTTAGTACTACGGAAAAATTACTAGTTAATACTTCGTCTTTACTCTTTATTTATAAAAAAAAAACTATCAACGCATTCTATCTAAAAATAACGCCACTGTAGTTGATTCAAGGTCAATGATACACATTAGTGGTACTAAAGATCTCAAAGGGGTCCAACATAATTCAGCAAAAGTATTGGTGGATCATAATGGACATCCGAATGCTGTTCAACCTGGTGGATCGATTTTCTAGTGGATGAAATGGCAAAACCCATAAAACATAGGTTACCTAGGTATAGATGATAGATATCGTACAGGTAGAACGGTAGGTAAATAAGAAAAAATATTGTTTATATGCTCATAAAAAACTTTATTACATGTAATATTCATAAAAGAATATCATTTACGATTTCACGTACACGTAATTACATAGTCATATCAATAAGAGTGAAAACTCATGCGCAAATTCAATTCAAGTTTCTACTTAAGGAGATTGTACTTTTTACAAAACTTCGTAATGAATGGACATTACATAAACGTCATCCACCTTACAACCACTAGACTCCTAATCTATATATATAAATTTTTAAGTCCTCATTGATTCATCCATCACACTGATTCTTCAACACCCAGCCCAAACCCTAGAAAGCTGAAATGTATTGCACAGAGGTTCTTTTAATGATTTTGTGGGCAGAAAGACATGGACATTTCGAGAAAAGTCTACGCAATTTAAACGTATAGGATAAGACTGCCACCAATAGGAACCACTACCACAATTCTTGGTTTTGGGCGAATAATAATGATCCTTGAACGGACGTGAAGCTCAGTCATTGAGCACATATTCCCATGAAAATGATGTGATGATACGCCTTTTCTTTGTATGAAGGTAAAAAAGGCGTATTTAATATACCTACGTATGTATATACTGACAGTAAACAACTTTTCATTACATTTATCAAGTTTTATTTACATAAACATGATGTCACAAATATTTTCAAAATAACACTAGTCAAAGGTCAACGTTCCCTCATTTCTACATATTTAGTCTTTGTCTCAATACTTCGGTTAATTGTATTAATAGTTTAAACCGGGTATTACGGAGCGAAATTAACCAAAGATAATATTTTGTCGCGAGCACATGTGTGTCGAAACGTCGAGAAAATAAGGACGGTAAGCTTCAATGCTTATCTTTGGTTAATTTCGCGCCGTAACACCCGGTTTGAACTGTTAATATAATGACAGTGCGCGTTTCTTTAGACACAGGTATTAAACACTGGCTTTTTTTGTACAGAATAAGGACTAATTTAATTTTGCACCATTTTGGCAGATAGTGTGTTCACACAAAATAAGGTAACGGTTGTAAATGGCTATAGGTTAGTCATTTTACATAAACATAATATAAAATGACTAATCTAATAGTTAATAAGATGCACTAAAACTATTTGGATCGCAGCCCCCCTATCACAGCGCTCGAGATAGAAATGACAAGACAAATAACGCGCTGTGATGTGTTGAAACAAGTCACATGAAGCGTGACATAACCTGCCAATCAGAGCGCGTATTTGTTCTATGTCAAGTCTTTCTTGACGCGCGTGCTAGGTCTGCAGAGCGCCTATTTGTTTCTACTACGCGTGCTAAGCCTGCTGAAATAGTCGGAAATAAATAATTATATTACAGTTTATTATCTGTTAGAATATACTTAACAGTTTGTAATTTTGTACTTCTATCCTTTTCTGGTGACATGTGAAACGAGTGAGATAGAACCACAATATGACAGACTGTCAATTTCTCGAAGCTGACGGACTATAATATAATCAGCGGACAAATTAACCGGAGTACTGACGCCCGACGTACATTTTAATCGCCATTTGTGTATATTTTTCTAACATACACGTACATTTTGTTGATCATCAGTCTCCTTAAGGTACTCTTCGGTACATATAATTGTTAGATCAACAGTGGATATATCCAGAATTATTTTCCACTACATAAATGATAATAACGCACGTTATATCTTTCGGTAAGGTTATTTCTTTCGTTCCTTCCTTTAAAATTCTCTGGAATCGTAGCGGCAAATCATGTGCTTCGCTGTTTTACTACCAACGATAGTGAAATGAAAGTCATGAAATCAGCAATTCACATCGTTTGCCGATACCATAGCGACGCAACTACCAGAGTGTAGTAGTAGTAAGTTGATACTTCTAGTCAGTGGCGTGCACAATATATAGGGAAAAAGACACTGCCTACCTTACTATTTTGGTTACCCGACCTAATAATAGAGTTATTGCTAGATCCTTTTTTGTTGTATTCACGACATAGGCTAACGAAGGCCCTGTGTTTTGTAGGTGAGTAGATAGGTAGGTGGTACCTGTGTTTTGTAATGACAAGTTACCTATAGGTACATAGGTATCAATCCTTGGGGATTAATGCCTACCTTGTCGTAAAAGCCTGTGCACGCCACTGTTTCTAGTTGATATACGTCAACTAGTTAGTGATTTAACAATTTTTTTATGTATACGTCTATAATTTATTGTAAACATTTTTTATAATAGTATTCCAGATATATCCACCTCCACGATAGGTACATAAAGCCCCCCGCTGATTCACGAGCGGGCTTCTCTCAACTCCTACAAGAAATCGTAATTGGGCACGTCCTCATACTGCCCTTGGCCTTGCGGGCGCTGAGCCGCACCTCCGGGACGGTATTGCGGTTGCTGTAGGAAATAAACATATCAATTTAGCTGCGTTGAACAAAATGTGTTTAGTTTTTGAGCCGGCTCAAAGCGGAGAAGAGAATAGAAAATAAAAAAAGAGAAAATAATAGAATAAAAAAACACAGCTCAGGGATCGAGCGGGCTAGAACTATATGAAATAACAGCACATTTGTATTTGTAAATATCACTGCTATACAGTCATTTTGCGGAAGGCATACTTGAAGTCGATTTTGTATAAGACGAGTGTGCTGATAACGGGAAAAATACCAGAATGGTCAAATTGACTCCAGTTTTTGAGATAAACGCATCTAACATTTTCCATAAAATGCTTCAATAAATGGGCAAAAAGATGTATTTAAAATTTATTTTTATTGTTTATCTTTACAACACAAACAATTAACAATTCTCCTTTCCGTTTTGTAGACCCGGCCTTAAGTATAAGAACGCGTAAGGCTACGCTCACACGTTAGAGATTTTGTAGGTCTGAAAATCGATTACCGACTTTTTTCCATACTACCATTTTGTAGGTGGGTCAAATGTGTATAGAAAAATTCCGGCGACCGATTTTGTGCCCTATGAATTGTTGTTGTTAAAAAACAACTAGACTTGCAATCCTGTACTGACGTTTAGACTAAAACGAGACAACGATAAGAAAAAACATGCAGGAGTGAGTACGAGACAATATCTTCTGTCTCTTACTGCGTAAAGGATACCGTATCAGGGTAAATCTGGCTCCAATCTCTCAAACTAGTTTGGCTCCACAAGTACGTCATTTACCATACATTTTGGTGGGAAAGAGACAGACTGAAGATGGTACGCGGCTTGCAAGTCTATTTGTGTTTCATTTTTTCTTGACTTTGTTACACTTGACAGTTATGAATGTCTTAACAAATTACACTGTCAAGTGTAACAAAATGTTGACTCTGAATTCACCCTGAACGGTCGGCCAAGAAAGTGGTCTATCAGTTTTGATGACACTTCCTGTGTCATTAAAACATCAATAAGGTAGAATGGGGATTTTTTTTAGGTACCCACTATTTTTGACAGATTGTTTTTTTTAGTAAACTCTTCATTGTTTACTTGTCACAATATAACAATGGGGAATTTTCTTTGACATTTTTCTGACAGATTTTCGGGCGGAGAACTGTCATTACTACTTTCAAACTTTGTTCGGAAAGTGTCCAGGTGTACATGACTACTCAGACTAAAAACAACTAGACTTGCAATCCGAAACTGACCTTCGGTATAAAAAGAGACAACAATATGAGACGACATGCAGGAGCGAACGAGTAAGAGAAAATATTTTCTGTCCCTTACTGCGTAGCAGGGTATTTTTGGATCCAAACTGTCAAATTGGTTGTAAAAGGGACAGTTTGTATCCAGAAGTACATCGAATTCCATATATTTTGATGGGACAGACTGAAACCACCTCCTGACGTTTAGAATAAAACGAAACAACGATAAAAAACATGCAGGAGTGAATACGAAACAACATCTTCTGACCCTTACTACGTATCAGGGTAGATCCAAACTCTCAAACTAGTAGTAAAAGTGGCAGTTTGGATCCAAAAGTACGTCATTTTCCATACATTTTGGGAAAGAGACAGTCTGAAGATGGTACGCAGCTTGCAAGTCTAGTTGTGTTTTAGTTACTCTATTATGTTGTGGGTTTTTTTTAAATATTAATTTAATTCCTTGGCTGATAGAGCAGATTCTTAGGCCGACAGTACATTGTAAGTGTTAAAAAACTATATACATTTACATAAAAAAATCGCATCGCACCGCAGTCTATTGTAGTTTTTTTATTGTTTAATTCCTACCAATACCCATTCATAAACTCATAAACCATAAAGATCACGGCGTAGGTACAATAAAGCAATTAACGATTTATAACTTAACTGTTACAATGAGGCATTTTTAATATAATTTTCCTCTATGACGTAGATGTCGCTACTAGTTTCAGAGTCGATTGGCAATCAGACGCATCATACAGCTAAATACGACGTGACATTTCTTTCAATACTGATTGAAGTCGTTGGAAAAAATTTCGGTGAAAGAGGGTTTGATTGATGGTCGATATAGAACACCGTAGCGTCATCTTTTGAGAAAAAGGATACTAAATTAAAAAAAAATGCCTCAGTACCTCATTGTAACAAGACACTAGTAAAACGTGGAAAATAATAAATACTCTCGCGTCTACGTTGATGATCGATGTATGATAATCATGCCATGCACGTGCAAATTAGGGACGATTAGTCTGTTTCATACAATATTATTGGTTTCTTTATCAATATACCTACAATGTTCAATTTAAGTGCTTTCTATTTGAATTCGACAGAAAACGAGAGTTCCTGGGCCCATGATACCAAACAAGTGTCCCGAAGGAACCTTATGTTCAAAATTATAAAAAAATATCACTATTCAAACAATGTGGCAATCAGCTGATCGGCAAGTTTGTATTTTTTATTTTAACGTTGTATTATAATGTAAAACAAAACAGATCCAGTACTTAATGTGAATTAAATGTATTTACTATAAAAATTTAAGATTTCACGACTACCATTTTCTGTTTTATCTAAATTTGTAACCGTGCAAATTCTGACCGTGGTTGTGCAAATGTATAATATATCGTATGTAGGTAGCTGCATGTTTCAATTATAACCCATATTTCTATCAATTACGTCTTATTCAGGTGTCAAAGATGAATAAGTGGTGAAACCATTATATTTTGTATCTCGTAAGATACTCTGTTTTAAATGTAAAATCGTTGATTTGATATTTTAGAAGGCAACAGCCTTGAAGACAGTTTAAAGAATGTCTGTGAAACTTTAAACCGGAAAGAAATAAAAATATTTTTTCTTTTATTTTTTTTTATCCCAAAGCGAGGTAGGCAGAGGCACTTGATAGAAAAATTATCACTTCAAAAAAGTACCAATAATAACTATCAGTCTTATTGTCTTATTTTTTATACAGTGATTAAAGTATGCCTTCATTTTATAGCAGCAGCGTCACCTTACGTAATAGTAAGTTTGATTCTATTCACCCCATAACACCTATTTGGCAAGAACCCTTGAAAACATGACGTGAGGTCATCACTTCCATACAGTACACAGACACCATGAAAAGAACAAAAAATACATACTTTTTATTATTCACAAAATAAAAATATCCGTTCGATCAATTTTTTGAATATTTTTAATTAGCGGGTTTGAATTGAACATTTCAATGGGGAATTATTTGACAACTCAGAATAGTTCCTTTTGTTCATAGACGTCGCTAGTATCGAACAAGGTTTTCAGGCGTGAATTGTTTTCACAATGAATCGTTAGATAAACTTCTGTCTAGTAAATTTTCATTAAAATACGTTTTTACTTATTATTTTCACGAAGTGATACCGATGCTAAAGATTTCTTGTTGTTGGCTATTCTAATGCCATCCTGTGGTAGATTTTGGAACTACATTTCGATAAGTAAATAGCGCCTCTACCGAGTAGTTTACGCAACAGACAAATGTTCGACAATATGATCTGTCGAATGTATCGCTTTATCACTATCGAATAGTTTTAAGTATGGAATGTTTTTATAACTTAGGAACTTTTGCGAACAACCCATAAAACGATTAAAACCAGACAGAGGGAATTCATTCGATTTTAGATCTGGTCATTGATCGAGCGGACACTTTTTTCTAGTCGAGATACTGGCTGTTTCTACTTTGTTTCTTTAAAAACAAACCAAACCACAGGCAATGCAAACAATAATGCACAAGAAATGAGAGAAATGTGCGAAACAAGCGTACTTATGTGTGTGAAGTTGTGATATGAGGTGATACTAGTGGTGTGTTCACATGTGCGGCCGCTGGCCTCGCGCTTGTTGCTGCTGTTGCTAGAATAGTGTGAACGAGGCCTCAGTTAGGCTGCGTTCACATTAGACTCACAGTGAACGATGAATATTGATCAAAACGCGAAGCTGAATGTAGATGGCGCTTCTCACGCTTGACCCGTATGAGCCAATGACAGTGACGCAATCTTAAAATGAACTTCTAGTGACAATGGACTAACCAATAGTGCTCGTTTGGGTCAAGCAACACTAGCGCCATTAATTCACGAGTTTTATTCCTCATTATGGATGGACTGTTTGTGTCCAGAGTCCTAATGCCACTGTTTGTTGAAGCGTAATCCGCGTCTCCTAATTCGTATTGTATGGAATTGTCAATACAATTAATAATATTATCTCCAATCTTGATTGTCCCTTAAACATTATGATTTGTATATAACCGTTCACTGTGAGTCTAATGTGGTTGCGGTAGCAGCTTGGAAGCTGAAGGTCAAGTCCGCTGTTTCTAGTCTCGTAGTTCCATCGTTCTGGTATCCTAGCAGAAAACGATACCAATTTCTGTTTTCGATTTTTAAACACTTGCGTTTGACCGCTATCATTTTTGATGTGACCTAAGTTTTCGTGTGCTCCAGTTGCTTATTAAGTAGTACAACCGTGACTTGAAGACGCGCGAACTACGTTGCAGGAAACAGAGACTCCGGCAATTCTGCACAATCTGTCGATTCTCAGTATAAAAGTCGAATTGCGAACCGCCAGGATGTGGTATGACTTGCCCGATTCTGTGTTTCCTGCGCAGTATAGTTTGGAGGCCTTCATGTCACTGTAAATAGGTACCTAATGAACAAGTGTGCTCTATCGTAGGCCACATCGCTGCTTAACATCTGAGAGGATGGTGGCCAAACGGTTGATCCAAGTGTTTTTTTTTTTGACTAAGTCATCATTGGGATCATGTGATATGGCTGACAATTCACAGCTCCCCTTCTGAGCAACCGTAAGGCCGTCATTATATGTATAGTGGTTTTTAGTAATAGATGTCATCGCGATGAAACTATGAAATAGTTGCAGACTTAACCCCCTGGTTATTTGTGCAAATAAATATATATAACGGTGTCTAGAATTAATAAAAAGTGTTTTAACACAGTTGTTTTTTTTTATTTTGCACAAACAACAATGAATACTATGTACAGCGAAATAAAGTTGCTAGAAGGAAAAATAAACATGTTAGTAGGTACCTAACCGTGAATTTCCACTGGGCTAACATGGTCAAGAAAACATACTTGACATATTGTGTCTAATGATCAAATAAGGCAGGTTCTGGTCTGCCACACTCTAGTAGAGTGAGAGGTTTTTTGACAGCTTAAAAGTAGTTCCAAAACATCCCATATTATCGGACATGATCACAAGTAGAAACTTATTTTAGAATGGGGAATATTCTTTGACGTATTTCGGACAGATTTTTTTTTTACAACTGTCATTACTGTCATTACTGTCATACTTTCCGAACAAAGTCTGTCAGAAATACGTCAAAGAAAACTACCCATTGTCAACATAAAATAAAACAACGAGATCTGTCCTTGTCTAGGTAGTGCCATCTATGGGCGTTTCTTAGAACTGCAACAAGTCATTTGTCGGAAAACCTAACATTGCGTCGCTCTGGCATAGCAGCAATAAACTATTGTGCATTGTTGATTTCGTTACTCTCATTTCATACATATGTATGTACACTTCAAGCCTGTCTCCCAGAGGGGTAGGCAGAGACTACAGATCTCCACTTGTCACGGTTCTGACATACACCTTTCTTCTCTTCTTCCCTACCTTCCATCACTTGTAAAAAGAGATCCCAAATATACAAACTCATCCACTTGTTCAACTTTCTCACGCACTCACAAACTGTCCTTTCATTATTTCTTTTCTTTGGTCTTGCTAGCATTCACTTTCATTCTTTTCGTTTTCAATGACTCATTCATACAATTAATCATCTGCTGCAATTCATACGCCGACGGTGCAAGAAGAACTTGATCGTCAGCATATAAAAGGCATTTGATGATTAAACCACATATTCACGTCCTTTCAAATCTTCCAAACAACTGTCCATGAACAAATCGCATAGTTAGAACAAAAAGGACCCAATACGAAACATGCCGATTTTGTAATTTAAGTTCTGTTCATTTTACGTTAAGGTTCAATTTCATAAAATGACACATTTAGTTTTGTGTCACTGTTGTACTAACTGTGCGAAATGTTCACTGTGGTCCTTAGTAAAACGGCAATGCACGTTGTTTGATGCTGCGATACCAGAGCGCTGCAACTACTCGTTGTGGAACCGACTTGACACCCTGTTCATTTGTTTGTGAAATATGAACTAGCTTATATAGATATTGTATGGCACATGTTTTCTTATGCATTTTATAACCGGGATATTCCCACTCACTTCCCCTACCACTGTGATTCCTGTAGAGCCAGGATCTACAACGGCATGCAGAATAGACCAGAGCTCAACCAATGACGTCTGGGCTAGATCCCGGGGGAGTGCTAGCCTTCTGTATTTTTCTTGTGCATGTTTGGACAGTGGAAACCCACAGTATGAAATGGAAAGAAAGTAATGAATGGTAGACTGATGATACAATATACAACATGGTTTTAGCGCCGTCACAGATGTCTAATAATATATGATCTATAATATAAAAAGGATGGGGTCTCTAACACAAGCAAAAAAATTAAGTGTGCATTAGACTTTAACCCTTAATCAAACCAGGTTTGGTGTTTATCTGATGGATTTTGGACTCTATTGACGTTTGTTATTCTAATTACCGACTCCATCACATAAACCCGTGTGATATTTATCATACAATCAAGCTTTTAAGTACAATGTGAATTTATGTAATGTGGTTTATTTAATGTTAAATAGGTATGTGGCATGTAGTGTTACATACCTTATATTCTTTGATACCTTCTCTGAAATCTTTAGATAATTCCAGTGAAGACATTCAATAAGGTTCAAAGTATGTGTTGGTCAAGTGGCAATATACTTGCCTTTGTTTGTTTAAGGGTTAAGGCTAGTGTGACGCGGTCCGGGCAATAGAAAGTGTCAATTTAATTTAAATTGAAAATCGATAATAATCAATGAAATGTTACAATGATTCCAATGTTCTCGTGATGTCAGAAAAGTTTAAATATCTGTGAAAAATTAAGTGCGTTTCGAATAAAAAAAGGACATAATTGCTGGTAAAACTAATAATTTTGTTAGATATATCCACTTTTTTTTAAAGATTTTAAAGGACATATCTATTAAGATATGTATAGTGGTAACTGAAAATGCCTATATTCAATGTTTTGGCTTGTGTTAGAAGCCCCACCCTGTATATTAATATAGCAAAGGTAATATGTAATATTTTTTATCTGAGTTTGTGGTATTTCAGATTAATAGGGAAATAAAGCGTAACAGAAGCTGCTAGCTCCTTTTGTGGGAAGGTTTTTTCAAAAAGGCATAAAAATAAAGAACGAAAGGACGTTGGGGACATCGCCATTGTTTTTAAGAATAAGGCTACACTATAGCACCTAGTGCCATCTATTGGCTATAATTTGATGATGTAGTTTAACCATTTCACCGCCAATGTCTAATAAAAAATATGACAAGTGATTTTAAAGTCTTTTGTACAAGAAATAAAATACAAAATTGAATTGGCGATCAAAAGGTTAATACATAAACAAAATTGGGACTACGGAGTGTAAATTCCATTTATACTTCATAAAGGATATTTCCGCGCATTGACGCCATGGTAAAAGATGTTCATATTGACTAGTCCAACCATTGCTCGGGGTCCTTTTACACCCAACAACCAATGACATTCCACTACTCATGTCGCAATAAATGGAAAATGCAATGCATAGAGTGTTGTTATTCTACACATACGCTAAAAATAGCATAAGTAGGTGGAATTTAATGGAAATGGAATTTACATGCCGTATTTTATTTTATTATTTTTTACTTGCATAACTTTACGTGTGTCTGTGTGTCGAAATAAAGAGGTGTCTGTATGTGTGACTACTAAACCCCGTTATCTGTGCAGCATTTTGCTGGCAACTGTTTTAGTGATGTCTAGATGATAGCATAAATAAATAATTTAATGTATTCAATAATTTTATTCATACATTTCACCCCATCGCTAAAATCACTTGCCCCCAAAATGCTACATATACAGGGTGTGTCGTTTATATCGGTCAGTATAGGAAATTCTGAAACTATTAAGACATACGACGTCATCTGTTAAGGAACCATGTCATCGATTTTAGAAATAAGTACAACTGCGCTCATACATTTAAAAAAATATGTTGAATTTTGTAGTAAGAAAAACGGTTTTCGTTTTCGTTAATTTCGAACACATACTAAAATTAATGAAAGTATGTGAAAACAATGAATTTTATTCATTTTAGGTCATGTTCTTCATAGAAAAAAATAGTATTAAAGACCTATACAACCGATCTCTAAATAGAAACAGTGTCAGTTACTATTTCTCAAAACAAACGGGTTCGATACACGAGCTGAGTTCAGGTTTTTGTAAAATATATGAATGCAGTTTTTCTTCCTATTAAAATCGATGACATAGTTCCTAAGAACAGATATTCGTATGTCTTATACACCGTTAAATAAAAAAAAACGTTGGCGAATCCCGATGAACTCACTCAGCCCGTGATACTGAACAACTTTTCCCAAGAAACCCTGTCAAAAACAAAAAAAAATGTCTATCGTTCATACAAACTTACCTAACAGCTGATTGTCACTTTATATGAAGAGATGACATTTTTTTTTCGTTTTTGACATAGGCTTCATTGGAGAAAGTTGTTTGGTATTGTGGATCTGATTGACTTTCTCGACTTTCACCAACGTTTTTGTTACAAAATTGTAGTTTCCAAATTTCCCATACCGACACAGTTAAATGAGCCACCCCGTATAACAGGGGTCTACATAACATCTACTCCCGTAGTCACCAGTCACTAACCTGTTGCAAGAGATGCCTAAGTCCAGGGTTGGCGGGCAACATGGCCCTTGCTCGCGGCGGCATGGCGCCGTGCGGGGTGTGAGGGGGGTGGGCCGCGAGGGGGGCGGCCCCGCGGAGCTGTTGGAGGTGTTGTTGTTGTTGCAACTGGTGAGACAGAGCCGCTTGTTGTTGCTGCTGCTGCTGTTTGCGTTGTTGTTCCTGTTGGTGCGGTTGGTGCTATAGTAAAAGAATCTTTTTTTTTTTTATCACTATGAACTGCGCTCATACATTTAAAAAAAAATGTTTAATTTTGTAGTAAGAAAAACGGTTTTCGTTTTCGGTAATTTCGAACACATACTAAAATGGGAACACATACACATACTAAAAAAATTTAGGTTACCTGGAAGAAATCGCTATGAGCGATAAGGTCGCCTTTTGCAATTTTTCCATTGTATTGTTTTTTACATTCGTAATGTACAGTGTGCAATAAAGAGTATATTCATTCATTCATTCATTATGAACAAGCGTTTGATCACCATCCTGCCTGTTGTTAAGCAGCGGTGTGGTCTACGATGGAGCACACTTGTTCAGAAGGTACCTATTCACCCCAGTGACTTGAAGACCTTCAGACTGTACTGCGCAGGAAACACAAGACTCTGAACTGCCATTCTAAGGTTGAAACTCACTTGAATGTCATTAGACTTTATCTCAGTGCAAACACAACTAGACTTGCAAGCGGCGTACCACGCTCAGCCTGTCTCTTTCCCACCAAAATGTATGAAAATATGAAGAGAATTGATGAAAGTCGATTAACCAAAGAGATTTATATGGGTGATGTTATGGGCCGGGTAAGTAGAGGTCGCCCCAAAAGGACATACATTGACCAGATTGGTGATGTCCTGGCGGAAGGTGGCGTGAAAAGTACTCGAAACCGGAGGTCATGTATGAAAAGATGTATGGATGTAGATGAAGCGAAAGGGGTATGTCAGGACCGTGACAAATGGAGATCTGTAGTCTCTGCCTACCCCTCTGGGAGACAGGCGTGAAGTGTTGGCGATGAAAATTATGTACTTCTGGATCCAAACTGTCGCTTTTACTACTATTTTTACAGTTACAGATTTACCCTGATAGGTAGTAAGGGACAGAGGATATTTTTTCTTACTCTTTCGCTCTTTTATCAGTTTTTCATATCTTTGACTCGTTTTATACAAAACGTCAGTTTATGATTGCAAGTCTAGTTGTTTTTGGTCTGAGTACAGTATAGTCGGCGTCATCTAAGAAGCGAATTCTGACACATTGGGAATACCATGATTCCATGAACAAGAATCACATTCTTCTTGTTTGTTGTTGTGTCATTTTATATTTTTGCTTGTTGTTTTAATTGTATTTCTTTTATAATTTTGGTGTGTTAGTTCTTAAGTTAGTAAATAAATATATATACAATACCATATAATACATTTGAGGCCGTCAGCGCTAAAGTGGCCTAAGCCACAGTTTTTAATATTCTAACTCAAGTAATTCGTAAATTTACTAAAAACATGTTAAAATAAAATCATTAGTATTATAGAATCCATAATTGTAAATACAAAAAGTAAACATTTAGACAAAAATAAGCTTCCATAAAATATCTACACACATAATGTCAAACTCATTATTCTAAAAACTCATGTGTCCCCATACTGATAGGTCTAGAGTTAGGTCACTTTGGCGCTGATGACGACCTCATTTATACATGTTATATCTAAAAAATACATTTAAATAATAGTTAATAAAAATGGACTGATAATGTAAGATTAAATGTATGGCGCTGACATTGTATCCCAGCGTTGAACATTACATTTGATCTTTGTTATTTTTCATTAAATATTAATGCTGTGATTTTTTTATACGTAAATCGAGTTGCGTCGTATCGATTATGTAGTTCGATGTAAAATAATATAATAAGCTCTGCAGCTACGAAGCTGCGAAGACTAAATGGATGGTACAAACATCACACTCCAAAATCGATTATAAAAAAATAGTTTTAATAAAAAAAGAACCTTTAATGTAATATCTTTATACAATAAAGTGTTCATTCATTCACATTTACATAGAATCTCAGTATCATACAATATTTTACGTTTCGTCAATCTTCACAATCAATCAAATCTTACCTCCAACTGTTTGTAATGCTGATCCTGCTGTTGAGCGCAATGCAGCTGGCTCATGATGTCCATCTGCGTCTTATACTGGACCTCCTGTTGGTGGGCGGCCTCTAGAGTTTGCTTGAGGTGTTGGATCTTCTCCAGGTTCTGCTGTCTGGCCGCCTCTAGGCCGTCTAACTGTGTCACTTGACGGGGACCCTTACCACCTCCGGCTGACACTTGGGGCGGCATGCCTTGCGCCATCATCATGTTCTGGGAAGTATACAAATAAAAAGGGGTAGTATTCAATCGCGCCTAAGAAGATTCGCAAATAAAAAGGAGTAGTATTCAATCGTGCCTAAAGAGATTCGCAAATAAAAAGGGGTAGTATTCAATCGCAACTAAAAAGATTCGCAAAAAGAAAGGAGTAGTATTCAATCGCAGCTAAAAAGATTCGCAAATAAAAAGGGGTAGTATTCAATCTACACAGGGCGTCCCAAACTTATGGGACATGAAGGGGAAGTACCTTAAATATCGTAGATAGTGAATTTTGCTCAATAGAGGACTATGTTATTTTTAAAAGTTAGTAATTCTGCATAGCCTTTCTAAAAATGACTTGTTTTGTATGGAAATCGAACCAAAAAAAAATGTCAAAACACCTTGACGTTACGTAGTAACGGTGACCCTTCCAACGACTCATCTTCCATAACCTAAGACCATGAAGACGTTCGAATAAAATAAAAACTAACCTGTTGATGTTGCATTTGCTGTGGTGGTTGTGCAGACATGCCTGGCTGGGTCATACTACTCGAGGCTATGAACAAAAAATATTTTTTTTTTTTATCACTATGAACAAGCGTTTGATCACCATCCTGCCTGATGTTAAGCTGCGATGTGGTCTACGTTGTATTTTAAAGGATTGTGCAGTCTAGTTAAAAAATATAAGAACATAACGACCACTGCTGAACGAGGGCCTCGCCCAATGATTTCCGTCATTTGGATTTGGATTGAAATGCCAATAATCGCCACGCTTGGCAGGCTTGTCACATGTATTCTATTCGATTATACAAATAATATAATATATATTTTTTCATATTTAAAAATTGAAGGGCATTTCCTCAAAAAAAAGATGCTCAAATAAGGTTTTGTAATCAACAAACAAACAAAAAAAAATACCTTACGTTTTGTAACCTTATGTACTTTTTCATACTTGGAAGCACATACCTACATAAATTATACGACACGCCCGTTTCCCAAAGGTATTGGCAGAGATCTGGCGATTTGTAAGTGTTCCTATCCTAATAATATATTTATGAACTCGACAGCACGAAATGTAAAATTTGTTTAACCTTACCCATTTTTATTGCATTCCGAATCAGATCTGTATGGGAATCATTATATAACTTACGTTGCATGTTATTGGGCATGTTGGTGGGCATGTTTGCGGGCATGTTCCCGGGCACCATGTTGCCGCCGGCCATCCCGCCAGCTGGCAGCTGTTTGTTTATCATCTTCTGTTGCTGTATCACCTGTCAACAACACCGGTAGTTAGCTAACCCATCTCAAGTACCAATATTTTTGTGGTAGTATTACAACGCACATCAAAAAAGTATGACCGAACTCAACATACAGATTTAAAAAAAAACTTAAAAAAATACACTTCACGCCTTTAATCCCAAAGAGGGGTAGGCAGAGGCACTTGCTAAAGCAAGTACCCACGGTTCACCAAGCGTATTTAACCCAACGTGACAGGGGGTGAGCCCATCGCCGTTATAGGGTTCACACACCTTGTGGTGTGCGGGTTTCATCACGATGTTGTCCTTCACCGTACGAGCGTTGCGTTGCGTACATAGCCTCTGAAAAAAGAGTCCCATTGGTACACGTCCAGTAGCCGGACTCGAACCCGGGGCCTCCCGGTTACAAGTCAAGTGTCCGACCAACTGGACCACAGACGCTCGACAAGCAAGACATTATGATGGACGAAATCCCTTTTAGCATGTCAGTCACGTGCAGTCAACCTCAAAAAAATGGGCGGAGGAAGACAAATCGAAAATTTATTTTCGGAACAATATTTTCGGTTGAAATATCTACTTTTGCACGCTCCCGTGAACACTAAACGGTTTCAAATACAACTAGCTCTTAAAAAACCATCATCAGAAATCAGGATAAAAGTAAGCTGTAGTAGGTTTTATATACCTCTACTATCTTCTATACCGTGGCCACTTGGTCGTTATGCCAGATGACATTTCCATATCTTGTGCAAGAGACAAAACAGCTTTCTTGTATGAAATAATCTTATATATAAAAATCAAAGCCATTTTACGTTGTCATGGCATAACTCCGGAACGGGTGGACCGATTTCGCGAATACTTTCTTTGTTGTGCTTTTTATTTCCAGCAGAAGGTTGTTATGAAAGAAAAAAATGACATGCACTGTTGGGCACAGGCCACCCTAGATATTCATATTAATAGTTAAGACAGGACAACGTCTGTCGAGTCCACTGGTATTTTAAAAGTTTAAAACGGGTATTTTAAGCGTGAAAATTAACCGAAGATAAACATTCAGCTTTCCTTAGTTGTTAACTTCGGGCAAACAATGTCAGTGCGCGTTTCCTTAAAAAATATTTAAATAATATTTTGTTACTTGAAAGGAGATTAGAAGTGTCTTAATATATCTTCATTAGGCAAGTATGCATCATCGTAGACCACATTGTCGCTAAAATGTGACTGATACACCGGCTCGTTAGCGGCATGCTTCTGGAGCGATTCTCGTAAATTACCCGGGCGTTGTCAATTTAAAATAATACGTTTATTTATTTAGTAAAGGAAACATACAGAGTTCTAAGTACATAAATATCACCTTATCCAAAACAGTTTCCATTTATAGTTTGTCAGTCACACTTAGGCGGTTGGTAAACCTATTTTAAAACAAACAAGATTTTATGAACGTTATTTTTATTTATTTTATTTTATTTTAATGTCATGTATGAAACGATGTATGAATGTAGATGAAGCGAAAGGGGTATGTCAGGACCGTGACAAATGGAGATCTGTAGTCTCTGCCTACCCCTCTGGGAGACAGGCGTGAAGTGTATGTATGTATGTATGTTTATTTTAAGAGAACAACCAACAAGGACATACACAGTACATAGTATAAATTGGCGACAAAAAAAAGTGTAGGTGCTGCCTTCCTTAATTATAGGTCGTCACAGCATGGTAGATGGCGTTACATTACCTATTAATCAAATCAAATTTCACAATTTCATCACTTACTCATTACAGAGGTAAGTATAACATCAGCATCCTATGTTATTCTCCTGGTTCTTACGTCACCACCAACTTTCTGCCTAATCGGTTGAATCGTTCGTGAATTGTCGTGAAGTGTTGTATGTAACCAACCCGTCTTTGTTTTATATATATACGGGGCGATTACTTTTGTTATTAAAGTCATAAATGACGTTCATCAAGCTTTGTGTTATGCTACTGTATATCTGTATGTTATAGCACTTATAACGATGAAATAAAGATTTTTTAGTATTTTGGCTACCCGACCTAATATAGAATAATAGAGAGATCTTTTTTTATTGTACTCACGACCTAGGCTAACAAAGGTCCTGTGTTTTGTGGGTGAATAGATATGTAGGTACCTATATTTCGTAAAGACAAGTTACCTATACATAGGTGTCAATCCTTGGGGATTACTGCCTACCTTGTCGTGAAAGCTAGTGCATGCCTCTGAGTGTATGTATGTATGTACATCGACCCTCCACCATCCCATGCCCTGCCTGTCTGAAGGGCATACGGGCGAAATTTTGGGCCGATCGTCGCGCGCAATCCGCCCCGACTATAATAATAATAATAAACATTTATTTTCAGACCATAGATCCATAGTGTTAGTAAAGGACTTAGAAATATGTTAGTAGTATAATAATATTCTAGCTGATCCCAGCAAAACGTTGTTGCTTAATATTCATTTTTCATGCCCGAAAACACGGTTGGAAAGATGTTGTCTAAAAATTAAACCTAGCTAGATCGATTTATCGCCCCCAAATCCCTCTACATACCAAATTTCATGAAAATCGGTGCAGCCGTTTCCGAGATTCCAATTATATATATAGAGGTATATATGTATACAAGAATTGCTCGTTTAAAGATAAACATTTACAGTTTTATTGATTGGGTCAACGGACCCCATGTGCCATGTTAGCCTGCCACATGTAGTCCGACCCAGTGCCCCAGGAATGGACAGTCAATTTTGTCCGATATGGTTCTCAGGATCGAGTTATAGGCCTTGCGGCGTGCGCGAGGCGTCCGACCCGACAAACTTGTGTCTCCACCACGACCAAGCCGACCAACAACCCTACTGGGACTAAACGGCACACAACGGCCACTTCGCACTCGGATCCAGACCGCTGCGCCGACAGTGACAAGACTCACCTACGTGTACTCCTTGCGGAGTTTGTGCCAGCGGTATGTATGTATGTACATCGGGATATTCCCACCCACTTTCCCACCACTGTGATTCCTGTTAGAGCCAGGATCTACAGCGGCATCCAGAATAGACAAGAGTTCAATCAGTGACGACTGGGCTAGATCCCGGGGGGCCTAGCCTTCTGTCTTGGATCCCACATAGTTATTAAACTAAAGACGGTATAGAAATAAGAAGCAAAAATACATATATGCGCTGCATTGCAATGCATACATATGATTTTTTTTTTACTTCCCTAACCTAAATAGTGGGAGACAGCATTATTACAATCGAGGCACAAATTGCCTTTGGGGAGAGCACCACGGGTGAATGCGGAGGACTAAACCTAGTATATATGTATGTACAGCGGATAATATTAAAAAAAAATAATAAAAAATAAATACACTTCACGCCTTTAATCCCAAAGAGGGGTAGGCAGAGGCACTTGCTAAAGAAAGTACCCACGGTTCACCAAGCGTATTTAACCCAACGTGACAGGGGGTGAGCCCATCGCCGTTATAGGGTTACACACCTTGTGGTGTGCGGGTTTCATCACGATGTTGTCCTTCACCGTACGAGCTTTGCGTTGCGTACATAGGATCTGAAAAAGAGTCCCATTGGTACACGTCCAGTAGCCGGACTCGAACCCGGGACCTCCCGGTTACAAGTCAAGGATCCGACCAAATGGACCACAGACGCTAATATTATTTATATTATTTATAGACAGAGATTTATAGCAAAACCAATGAAAGGGCATTACATGTTCTGCTCAACAGGCAAGCATTTATTGTTTTTGTCACTGTGATGATATATGGCTTAGGCATTTGCTCGGCTTTGCCGGAAAATCGTTGACCATTCCAAATTGGATTACAACGATTCATTGTCATCTCGAAGCCTCGGCGGAGTGATTAATTGTTTCCACAGATTAATGTTGTTATTATATTTCACGGGCCGGAATCATTGGTCAGGCCGTACGTTGAATTCAATTATACCAATTAATCAGAATAATTACAAAAGATTGTCTTTTTTAATATGTTATGTTGGTTTTATTTGTGTAATCGGCTGGGCCTTAGGTGGATTCCTGGAGACTCAGCTGATTGATAACACTTGTTTTTATTGTATGATATGATAAATATGTAGCTACAATGTTGATAATATGACGAATATAAAATGTAGGCGCACAAGAAGTCGCGTCCTATCGTAAGCGCGGAAATGTTTCTAGTTGGCTCGTCTTAGAAACATTATTGAGCTATCAAAATGAACAATTTTTACCGTGACAATCCTAGGAAACGAAAACAAATTCCATCTCCATGAAAAACGTACGTCATCCGTGGTTATCCGAGGGATATGCAGAGACCATGAACCTTCACAAATAAATGTCATCTACTCAAAAGACATATATTTTGTATGTAGAATTAAAAAAGTCTTTTTCGTTTTCCAACACTGTCGTCATAGTAAAAATTTTTCATTTTGGCGAGCCCAACAAATTTTCTAACACAATTAGGGTCCAACACCAATACTGCTCTGAAGTGTGCAATAGTAAGAGATGGCACTTCGAGACGCGTCTACGCGTGTATGCCAAACGCACAGGATATGAGACGATGGGACGACAATAACACCGGATGATTGGCATGTTCTCACAACCATGCGGTGGTAGCCTATAAAAGGCACCTTAATATAATTGTACCCTCTAGTTTTTTTTGTATATGTGTGTGTCTTGTTCATAGTGTATAT